>JAHIAM010000747.1:0-36756 GCA_021605205.1 Aegilops longissima
ATCATTGGCACAAAGTGGATCTATCGCAACAAGCAAGATGAAAATGGTCTTGTGGTGAGGAATAAGGCACGACTAGTAGCTCAAGGCTACACGCAGGTTGAAGGAATTGATTTCGATGAAACTTTTGCACTGTTGCTAGACTTGAGTCTATTCGCATATTACTCGCCTATGCTAACCATCACAATATCACTTTATATCAAATGGATGTGAAAAGTGCATTCCTCAATGGTAAGCTTGAGGAAGAAGTATATGTTGCTCAACCCCGTGTTTTGAAGATCCAAAGAATCTCGACAAAGTCTTGAGACTCAATAAAGCCCTCTATGGCCTCAAGCAAGCCCCTCAAGCGTGGTATGATACATTGAAGGAATTCTTTGTGAAGAATGGCTTCACACCGGTTCACTCGATCCTACTCTCTTTACTAAATCTTATGATGGTGAACTTTTTGTGTGCCAAATATATGTTGATGATATTATCTTTGGCTGTACTGACCAACGTTATAGTGATGAATTTGCCTACATGATGAGTGAAGAATATCAAATGTCTATGATGGGAGAGTTGAAATTCTTCTTAGGTCTTCAAATTCGTCAACAACACAATGGCATATTCATATCTCAGGAGAAATACCTCAAAGATGTCTGAAGAAATTGGCATGCAAGATTGCAAAGGTGTCAAAATTCCTATGCCCACAAATGGCCATCTATGCCTTGATGAAAATGGTATTGACTTTGATCACAAGGTATACCGCTCCATGATTGGTTCTTTATTGTACTTATGTGCATCTAGGCCAGATATAATGCTTAGTGTTTGCATGTGTGCCCGATTTCAAGCTACAGAAGGAATCACACCATAAGGTTGTGAAGCATATTCTTCGATATCTAGCTCACACACCAACACTAGGATTATGGTACCCCAAGGGCTCTACTTTTGATCTCATTGGATATTTCGACTCGACTATGTTGGTGATCGTGTGGACCGCAAGTCAACATCTGGTACTTGTCATTTCCTCGGACGATCTTTGGTGCATTGGTCCTCGAAGAAAGCGAACTGCGTATCACCGCTCATCTGCGGAAGCTGAATACATTCTGCTGGCTCGTGTTGTGCTCAATTGCTATGGATAAAGCAAACTCTCAAGGACTACGGCATCAACGTGAAGAATGTGCCTCTCTATTGTGACAATGAGTGCCATCAAGATTGCTCACAACCAGTTCAGCACTCGAAGACAAAGCACATTCAAATTCGTCATCATTTTCTTCGTGATCATGTGTTGAAGGCGACATCTCCATCGAGCACGTGAAGATGAAGAACAGCTAGCTGATATCTTCACTAAGCCCTTGGATGAGAAGAGATTTAGCAAGTTGCGGTGTGAGCTAAATATCTTAGAATCTTGAGCGTTCTTTGAAAAGACACACATCCTAACACTTATGCAAAATTGATGACTTAGATGTGCAACACATGAAGAAAAGTTTTTCTTCAATCAATGAAGAATAACACTCTTAGTGTGAAGAAATTAATGAAGAATTTGATTCTCGAAACCCTCGACAATTTATGCGGTGTCGAAATCATCTTTCTTATATGGTGGATCACGCCACCACCAAAGTTGAAAATCTTCAATTTGAGTTTTCCTCGTGTTGAAATTCCTCGATTTTTCAAATTCTTCAACTTTGCAAAATCTTCCTTGTTTCCGTCGTCTTTCTTCATTGGCTATATATATATATATATATATATATATATATATATATATATATATATATATATATATATATATATATATATATATATATATATATATATATATATATATATATATGGTTTATATCCTCTCAACATTCACTTATGGCTATTTCTTCAAGTCGCTTTTCTGCTAAGTGAATGTGATCGGACACTTCCCCTCTATGCTATACTCAACCCAATCCATTCACAAATTCTTCATGTGCGTTCTATTTTGAAACTCGTTCAAAATCTTCTTTATGTCCTTCACGGCTGAAGAAATTACAACGAACTTTAAAACTGATCTTATCCAAACCTTCGTTTTTGCCGCTCAAACCATTCCGCATCCCACGATGCATTATTCTATTCACCCACGATCGTACACGATCTCCACTACACAGTACATGGGTGACACATGTCGTGAGAAGGGAAATGGTCAGGGGCATGTTCGTCCTGAATCTTCGGGCGATCCGTTTTTCACCGTGTCTATAAATACCCCTCTTCCCTTCCTCTTTTACTCTGCTCGACATCTCTCTCCCGCTCGAGCTCCTCAAACCCTAGCGCCGCCGCTATTCTATCGTCACCGGTGAGGAAAAGCTTCACCGCCTCGACCTCGTCGCCGACGTACTCGCGCCGACCGCGGAAATCCTCACTCCACCGCCGTCGTAGTTGTCTTCCTCTGCCAAGTTAGGGCGTGGAAGATCTGAACGAACGAACTTCCCAACTGTTCTTCTCAGTTCGTCGTGTTCTTCACTTTGGGTAATTAAAAATTACTTTTATTACTCGCTTTGATTCTCAAACCCTCTTGAAAATCTTCAAAGGTGTTTATTCTTCAAATCTTCACACATATGAACAGCTCAAATCTCTTGATTCGTTTCTCTAAGCAATGTTTTTCTTCAAGATTCCTCAATTGTGTGGATCCTCGATCTATACAACTCTGGAACCTAAGACAAAGAACGCTTAGTGAAATTCTTCAAGGCTCATCTGGTCAAAATCCTCAAAACCTGTTTTTTTAAAAACCTTACGAGAAGCATATGACCTCTCCAAATTCCTCGCAACTATATTCTGCTCACGGTACACATGTCCGCTGCTGAATCCCTAGGTTCTCATCAACTTAACTCATTTGCAGCGTTCCTCGAAGAAAAACTGCATACTTCTTCAGAGAACTCAATTGTTCAAATTCCTCAACCTGAAGAACATGGCGACGGTAAGAAGCCACAGAAAGGAGGAAAGAAACCTGAGGTTATGACTGCGTTTGAAATCCCTGAGGAAATCTATCTTGACTCTCGCACACCGGATGAAGAAAACAAAAATCAACGCAAGGTGCGTATTCAGAAGATTGAACGGAGATGGGCACGGGAATGGAGGGAATATAGATATGTAACTCCTAAGTACATGAAGAAATTCGCTCTTAATCCTCCATGCCCAAGAGCTCCTTTGGCACCTGGCCAAGTAGCTGATCCCACAAGCATCAAACGAGGTGAGGACTTTCCTGATGAATGGGCTAAACGTCAAGCAAAATTGGCAAAGCAAGCAAAGGAGGCAGTGAAGAAATTCAATGAGGATTTGCCGCTGCTCTCGCCATTGAGGTCTCGGTCAAACCGAGGAAATCCATGCAAAAGAAGCCTGCTCATAAGCCAAGTGCTTCACCATCTGCGCCCTCACGGCCAAGTTCCTCAAGAAGCACCCTCCAAGCAAATTCCTCACTGCTGCTGCTCCACCAAAGTCCTCAACAGCTCCGTCAAAGTCTTGATTCCTGTGCACTGGCTACATGTCAAAGGACTGCTGGTTTCTCAATTGCCTCAGCGCTTCGCAAGTTCTCGGCCGCTCCCATTTCTTCAATCGGCCCGACTCATTTGAAGACCAAAGCAACAATTGGACGAGGTCCTCGGCCTAGCCAAGGAAGAAACAGGTTGCATTCCATGTGCCTTCGATGATGAAGCATCGATGATGAACTTGGAAATCATCGAGACCGTCAAGAAAAGGCCGCTAGAGCCAAAGGTACATCTGTGCCCTTCGCTGTTGGATCGAAGAAAGTCCTCGACTATATTGATCTACGGCACAAGGATCCCAATACCCCTATGCGACCTTCATCGACACTGGACAAAGTCATATGTTGACTCACTTCATCGCTGAAGAAAAATGGAAGTTTGAGAAGGCAAGGAAATCAAAAGGCTCAATACAGGAAGGAGAAATACACGAAGAAAAGCGTTGTCAAGATGACACGAGGAGCTTCTCAAGGTCAGACTGAAATTCAAGACCTCGGCAAAACTTGATTCATATTATGCTGATTGGCAAGGAGCCAAGGTCAGATTTTGAACTGACGAAGAAATTCACAAATGTTGCAGCCCGATTGCAACATGAAATTCCTCAGTGAAGCCTCAGCCCAACCGATCGAAGAACATGCCAGACCGCTGATGACGTTCAACCTGCTGATGAAAATGCTAGTTCGGGCTGATGATCCCATTCCGGCCAGTTGAAGAAATTGCGTGGCACCCACCTAGTGGTGCGCTGAGAAAGCGCTCAAGACAGAGCAAGCTGCATCGATTGCACTCAAGAAACTGAAACACATTCCTCGGCTCCTCCTGCGCCAACTCCAACTCCAATTCTTCCATCGCCTCGATGTGAAGAAAACCAAGGCTGCGAGCGAGCTGCTTTGTGAAGAAAAGGAAAGCATCACTGCGTCAGAATCTTGACTGCGAAGAAAATGAGGCCTATGACCAGCTCATACGAAAATCCAATTGATGCTGTCCCAATTTCCTCCATACCATCAAAGGGCGTTGTTCCTTTTGAGAAGACTATGAGATCCCAATCGGATCGATGAAGAACATCATTCTGCTGCTTCCTCGGAGCAGATCGATGAAGAAATTGAAGTGGATGCAATCCCTTCAACCCGATCATTTCCTCACCTATGCCTCGGTTCACGGTGAAGAGGTGGTGTTGAGAAAGTGAAGATGAAGATGTGGATATTGGATGCACCACACGGTGATAAATGATGACTTTTGGGAAAGTCGCATCCCAATACTCCTCTCTTCACCCCGCTCCAACAGATTCCTCAGTCCCCTACACAAACAGTCCAAATGGACTCTGAAGAAACTCAACCCTTTGGTTACGTGCATGAAGAAATTCCAGCCACTAGTCTTGATGAAGCTGCTGCTTTGATCCTCGGATCGCATCGTGGAGGAACAAGAAATTCCTCACTGAAGAACTGAACTTGCGATTCCGAGGTGGTGATGCAACTCACGACACCCCTCTGCCCAAGCAAAAGAATCCGTTTTCAAGCAAGCAAAAGTTTAAGGCTGAAGATTTCTTTGCCGAGCACGTGTTCTTCATCGACTATAATCCATATGATTACGCTCGCATTAGGAAGAGGCGCTTCGGACTGCCGCCAAGCCAACTTCTATTCCTCGGTGCTCTTCAACAAGGATAAAATCTTGATCATGCTCATATTCCTCATGTGGACATGGAATCGCTGCGAGCTTTGAGCCGTCCTCGGTGTTCTTCACGACGCAGACTTCTAAATTTCTGCTGCGATATCTCGTGGATGGAATGAAGAACTAATTCTTCAGTTTTATGCAACGCTGCACATCACCGGAGACGCTGAAGATGTGAACTCATGGGTCTTAGATTGGATGACTGAAAATACTCACTACAAGGCACCAGCAGCTGAAATGCTTCGTGTCCTACCACTCAGTCCTCCACTTGATGGTGCACGTCGTATCTACAACGAACCAGAACTTTCAAATCACTATATGCAAGTGCTGATGAAGCCTTTGAAGCCAAGGCAGGCCCCAAGAACCAAATTCCTCGTCAAGGAATTATTATATGTGCCTCGGACTGTCTATCGGATTCTAACGAAGACAATGAGTCCTATCAAAGGCCACGACTCGAACGATAAAGAAGTCGTTGGCATCATGAAGAATATGCTTTTCAACATCATCCATGGCGTTCTCGTCAACTTCCATGATTTCTTCATGAGGACTCTGGCAAACATAGCTATGTCACCATTTGAGCTGAAGCCTTATGCGCCTTGGATTATGAGACTCATCAGGACAAGGTCTTCACTCAATTACAAAGGCGATACTTTGAACCACTGCAGCTACTTGCCTCCGATTGAAGTCCTCAAATGGACATTTACCTCGAGATGATGACAAGGGCAAGGCTACTGCTGTGATCGATGAAGGCATTCGTCCATTGGATGGACAGTTTATAAGCAGCATCCTACTCCACCAATGATGACTCGCCACACATGACTCAGCCGCAAATACCCCGATCAAGCAAAGTCCTCAAACTATCGCACCCGGTGATGGTGATCGTGAGTTACTCCTCGTCTTCATCGGAAGGTTGATCGTAATCATAAATGGGTCAAGCGTCGGTTTGGTACTTTTCTTCACAACATGACCTCAACACACAATGCGGTGAAGAAAACCACTACTACCTCCATGAAACCTTCAAATGCACTGGCTGTTCTTTCACATGTCTCAAATGAAGAAGAACTGGCGTCAATGGGACTCAAGGAAGAATTTGGTGGTCGCACCTCCTCCGAAGAAATTCAAGAAGGTCAAAGTTCCTTCCTTGGTGGCCAGCTCCTATTCTTCATCTCGCGACACTGATGAAAATGAAGACTTGGAAGACACCGCGGCTGGTCCTACTTCAACAAACAACCCCAACAATGCTGGCGCTCAATCTTCAACTTGAAATTCTTCAAGAGCGTTAGTCCTCAGTTTTGATCCTTTTGGTCATTCGATGACAAAGGGGGAGAAATTTGAGTTAGTCTTCAAGCGGGTCTAGCTTTTTGCCTATATATAGTAATTTATTCTTGTAAAGTTACAACTCTCGTTCTTCTGAAACTTTTATTGGATCGAGTTGTAATCTTAAACCCGATGGTGCTTTGATACTTTTGATGCATTATGCTCTTGCACTATGCTCTGATTCTCTTGAGCTCCTTGAAAATCTTCATAGCAAATCTATTTGAGCTCTGATACTCTTGATGCGTTACTTTGCATAACATCAAGCACCATATTTCATCATGCATTTCAAATTCTTCATATTATATGTTAAATGCGTGTTTGAATTACAAGATATAGGGGGAGATCTCCATGATTCAATTCTTCAAATGTGCATTGCCTCAAAAGCAAATTCCTCACTACACACATCTTCAGGGGGAGTTCTTCTATATCTTGCAATCAAATTCCTCATTATCAGTATTTACACTTCATATGATTATCCCCGTTGAAAACTTAACCTATATTGTCATCAATCACCAAAAAGGGGGAGATTGTAAGTGCATCTAGTGCCCCTTAGTGATTTTGGTGTATTGAAGACTTATAGGTTAAGTAACTAATGCGTTTGTGAGTGTACACAGGTCTATAAGTCTATGAGGAGTTTGATATTTATAGAGAAAGTCGACCCTAAAAATGAAGTTCTTCGATGAAGACTTTGATATTTCAAGACTTTCGAAGACTTTAAAAGTGAAGAAATTGGTGTGACCTTGAAGACTTGGTATTCATTTGAGGAACATGAAGCGTGAATACTTTTGTTTTCGTAGTTTCATTTTCTCTTTCTTGAGTCATAGGAAACACCGTCTTTGTTAAAGGGGTCGAGGAAATACTAAGGAAAAATTTCCATGTGATGCTCAACTCAAAATCCTACACCTACCAATCCCTTGAGTGAAGCCTTTGGAAATCTCATACAGATTCGATCAATTTCTTGATGTGATGAGACGAAGTTCTTCGGTCGTTGAGGAATTTGTTCGACCGAGGAGTTAGGAATTCGCCAGTCTTGATTGCCTACTGATGAGGAACATGATAGCCCCGAGGAATTTGATATTCAAATTTCCGACCGTTCTCGTGTCTTGCGCCACTGTCCCAAAATATCTTATCCACCTAACGGTCATATCATTGAAGGGCATTTATGTCTTATCATGTCGGGCTGCTCCCTAGGCTATAAATAGCCGCCCCTACAACCACTAGCTGGTTGGCTGCTCGAGAGAACTTGACACTTGTCATTTGAGAGCAACCCATCCTTTGAGGACTTTGAGAGAAAATCATCGAAAGTGAGGAAAACCCAAAACCAAACCCCTACAAACCCAAAGTGATTGAGCATCATGAAGAAATTGATCCTGCGTGGATCCGGCGCATTACCTTTGAACACTGTGCTTCTTCCAGACGGTTAGGCGTCATGGTCTAGAGCATCCAAGAGGAATTGTGGATCGCCGAGTGACCAAGTCTGTGAAGGTTTGGAAGTCGCTCAAGACTTACCACGAGTGATTGGACGAGGTCTGTGTGACCTTAGTTCAAGGAGAATACGGTGAGGACTTGGTGTCCTGAGCTGCGTGCTTTCGCCGATCGGGTGTCCGGACTGTGTGTCCTCGAGTTTAAATACTCAGCCGCTCCAACAGACGTATAAGCCGAGACAACAGTTGGAACTGGTCTACCAAATCATTGTCTTCACCAACCTAACTGGTTCTATTTCCTCAACCCTTTCATTTCCTCATTACTGTGTTGAGTGTTTGTTCATATCTATGTTTGAAGACTTTGACTGAAGACTTTCACAATTTCCTCAGTTCAATTTCTTCAGTCTGTTTGTCTTCATCGTGTGTTATCCTGTGATTACGCTTTCTGTACTCTGTGCTAGTATTCATTTCATCATGATGACCATGCGTGTATTCTGTTATGCTTACTTCTGAGTACTTATTCCGCTGCAAGTAGTTCTTCGCTAAGGAATTTCCTCACCGGCAAATTCCTCAGTGAAGAATTCATAAAAATCGCCTATTCACCCCCCCTCTAGTCGATATAACGCACTTTCACATAGAATAATCCTACACTATACAATAAAGAAATTACAGCCGAATATACCCACTGGGCATTATAGTTCGGCACAAGTGATTATAAAGCATACACAAACAACAAATTACATACACTGGACAAATAAAGCTCATACATCATGGACACGCATCAACACAACTTACCATTTGAACTATAATCTCTTCAGAAAAAGGATTGGCCGGATTCAGATAGCACAAATTTCAGTCTGCAAAATCTCCAATTCCTTCGTGGTTACCTCAGTGTCTTGTTTCATTTTTTTGACTCCTGCATCTAATACCTACATGTCCAGTCTCAACTTGTTGATTGTACGTTGAGAATCATGTGCATGTTGTCTTGCCACCTCTAGTTGATGCTCGAGAACATCGGCACATTCCAATTCCAATCCATAATCATTCGGTCACTGCCATGCTGCACTGCTCGCAAATCTTTGTGTTGATGTCACTTCATCCTGAAATGTTTCTGTAAGTACACATGACTAGGGCAAAAATATAGTTACAACAGTGAAGCGAGCAAGACAGACTGTTATGCACATGGCAAAACAGGACTAACAATAATGTTACATGTCATGAAGCATAAGCAGGTGATATTTTAGAAATTATAAAAAAAGGTAGTCTGTGCAGCCTGCATACAGAAATCTCTCTTAGCTCACTAGAGGAGCATGATGTTGGGGCCCAATCCACAACACAGACAAGTTACAAATTTAGACAGCATGTTGCGTATAAGTAAGCAAGTAGTTGGCCATTCTGTAGCTCAATTAAAGTCTTAGGCAGCATAATGAACAGTACAGGGATTCATACAAACCTACTACAGCAACCAAAACTATGCAATCATTAGCCTAGTATAAACTAGATTGTGGGCCTCATGCAATAATAGTTGGTTAATAGACTTCAAAGCTTCAGGCACACTTCGGCAGAGTAATTAAATGGTAAGGCATTTAATTATGTCAACTAATAGTTATACAAGTACCCAACATCAAGCATCATTGTTTGGGCATCTCATTATCTGAGGACAAATAAAGCAATTGAAAGAGCAAATTAACTACGCCTGAAACAAACAAGGAATTGAACTGTTGAGTTGGATACAGTGACTTACCTTAACTGGTTGAACAGGCTCAGCGCAGCTCCTACTTCTCTTGCAAGGCTCCTTCCTAACATCTTGTACTTGGAAATCCTCAATCTTATCTTCATTGCACCCCCTTTGCAAGGTGACACAAACTAGTTACTCATCTCCTTGGAAGATAAATATGAATACTTTCCAGTCTATGAACAACACAAAAGGATGAGATTATAACAAAACAATACCACATAATGAAATATGCCACATCTCTTGCACTTGCACACAATGAAATGAGAATTTACTATGTCTGCATTATGTAAAAACTAGGCATACCTTCGAACTGGATCTCCAGGTACTCTTGGAGAGCCTACTTTAGTGTACGGCCAAACCTTTATGTCACCAATGAGTTAGACAAGGCCCCACTATAGCAGCCCTTAGTGTTTAAATCATTGACAAGCTCTGTTAGAGTGTTAGGTCAAGAACATCAAGTAATCAAAGCAAATAGTCCTAGTATGGCTGGTTGATGCAAACAACAATTGAACAGATGTGTGAGCAAATCTTACATATCAAGAAAAGAAGCAAAGAAGGAGGCTTAAAGACCATCACTTGACTGACCATATTTAAGGGGCATTTAAACATCATGTGCAACGTATGAACTAACATAAACATTGCATATTCCAGATTCTACAATGGAATGCACATGTATTAGGTTATGCCATGTATGATAGTGCCTAAATGTACACTATAGCAGGCATGGGTGATTCATCATTGCACGGACAATTGAATTGCAGGTTAAGGGCCAGTTCGACTCCGCCTTTTCAGGGCTTATTGTCAAAATAAGCCATAAAAGATGTAAAGAAGTCATTTTTGAGTTATGGGTTGGGCTTGATGTCTACTACGCAACCTTCTTCTTGTAGACGTTGTTGGGCCTCCAAGTGCACAGGTTTGTAGGACAGTAGCAAATTTCCCTCAAGTGGATGACCTAAGGTTTATCAATCCGTGGGAGGCGTATGATGAAGATGGTCTCTCTCAAACAACCCTGCAACCAAATAACAAAGAGTCTCTTGTGTCCCCAACACACCCAATACAATGTTAAATTGCATAGGTGCACTAGTTCGGCGAAGAGATGGTGATACATGTGCAATATGGATGGTAGATATAGGTTTTTGTAATCTGAAAATATAAAAACAGCAAGGTAACTAATGATAAAAGTGAGCACAAACGGTATTGCAATGCTAGGAAACAAGGCCTAAGGTTCATACTTTCACTAGTGCAAGTTCTCTCAACAATAATAACATAATTGGATCATATAACTATCCCTCAACATGCAACAAATAGTCACTCCAAAGTCACTAATAGCGGAGAACAAACGAAGAGATTATTGCAGGGTACAAAACCACCTCAAAGTTATTCTTTCTGATCGATCTATTCAAGAGTCTGTAGTAAAATAACACGGAGCTATTCTTTCCATTTGATCTATCATAGAGTTCGTACTAGAATAACACCTTAAGACACAAATCAACCAAAACCCTAATATCACCTAGATACCCCAATGTCACCTCAAGTATCCGTGGGTATGATTATACGATATGCATCACACAATCTCAGATTCATCTATTCAACCAACACAAAGAACTTCAAAGAGTGCCCCAAAGTTTCTCTCGGAGAGTCAAGACGAAAATGTGTGCCAACCCATATGCATAAGTTCACAATGTTACGGAACCCGCAAGTTGATCACCAAAACATACATCAAGTAGATCTTGTGAATATCCCATTGTCACCACAGATAAGCACATGCAAGACATACATCAAGTGTTCCCAAATCCTTAAAGACTCAATCCGATAAGATCACTTCAAAGGGAAAACTCAATCCATTAAGAGAGAGTAGAGGGGAAGAAACATCATAAGATCCAACTATAATAGCAAAGCTCGCGATACATCAAGATCGTGTCGCATCAAGAACACGAGAGAGAGAGAGAGAGAGAGAGAGAGAGAGAGAGAGAGAGATCAAACACATAGCTACTGGTATATACCCTCAGCCCTGAGGGTGAACTACTCCCTCCTCGTCATGGAGATCGCCGGGATGATGAAGATGGCCACCGAAGAGGGATCCCCCCTCCGGCAGGGTGCCGGAATAGGGTCCCAATTGGTTTTTGGTGGCTACAGAGTCTTGCGGTGGCGGAAGTCCCGATTTATTGTGTTCCTCGATGTTTTTAGGGTATATGTACATATATAGGCGAAAGAAGTCGGTCAGGGGAGCCATGAGGGGCCCACGAGGGTGGGGGCGTGCCCAGGGGGTAGGGCGCGCCTCCCTGCCTCGTGGCTTCCTCGAAGCTTCCCTGACATCTACTCCAAGTCTCTTGGATTGCTTCCGTTCCAAAAATAACTCTCTTGAAGGTTTCATTCCGTTTGGACTCCGTTTGATATTCCTTTTCTTCGAAACACTGAAATAGGCAAGAAAACAACAATTTGGGCTGGGCCTCCGGTTAATAGGTTAGTCCCAAAAATAATATAAAAGTGTTTAGTAAAGCCCATAAACATCCAAAACAGATAATATAATAGCATGAATACTTCATAAATTATAGATACGTTGGAGACGTATCAGGGCTTAACTTATTTCGCTTTCGAGGGGGGTGTTTTGGGTAGAAGCTCACTAAAAATTGAAGGGAAGGGGAATAGTGAAATGACTCTGTTGATTGCCTACATTACACTCAAAATGCAACTGCTCACGCCCGCGTCACACCTGACCCACAAGTAAAAACAAACATGCAAGCGTTGATTGCCCTGCCCGCTTACATCTCCTCTCCCCTTTCCCTCTACCTCGATCCCCTGCCTGCAGCCCTAGGGTTCCTCCAGCGAGTCGTCGCCTCTGGTCCCATCTGGCCTGGTCCTTGACGATGCTCTGTCCAGCTAGGCTACATGGCCAGTAGGTAGGGGCAAATCTCCCTGGCTGCTCCTCCCTCTGGCGCCGCCCCTCATTCTCATGGTCTCCAGCAGATGCTCCATTGTGGTCCGTTCAACGCACTACTCCGGCGGGTGCCGCACAACTACAGCTGATGCCACACTGCAACAGAAGGCACCTTATTCCCCCTCCCCTCATCCCAGGCCATGGCCTTGAGGTGCCGTTGATGGATGAGCTCATCCAACAAGGTGAGGATCTCCTCTGTTTTTTTGCCAAATTTTCATTCTGATCCACTATACGATGAATTGCTATGAGATGCTTCTGCTGCTGCTATATGATGCATTGATATGAGCTGCTCCTGCTGCTGCTATATGATGAATTGCTATGAGCTGCTGCTGTTATATGATGAATTGCTATGATCTGCTGCTGCTGCTATACGATGAGTTGCTATAAGCTGCTCCTGCTGTTGCTGTATGATGAATTGCTATGAGCTGCTCCTGCTATATGATGAATTGCTATGAGCTTCTCCTACTGCTGCTATATGATGAATTTCTATGAGCTGCTGCTAGTATATGATGAATTGCACACTGCTGCTGCTGCTGTATGATGATTTGCTATGTGCCGCTGCTGCTATATGATGTTTTCAGGTGGTGCTGCTATATGAGAATAACCAGCCACTTGCACCATCGAATTTCAATAAATAATTGTTCTTCATCTAAATGTGGGTCATGCGTTCTTTGTTTAAATTAGGCAATGGAATCTCTATGGAAGACATTGACCAAAGTAGATTGTGCCAAGTAGATGGTACCTTTGTATTTGCATTTTGAACAAATAGTGATGGTATGTTTTCCTATCATATTAATTACTGCACTGGGTTCAATTTGTGATGTTTGTAAGTCAAATTATTTTTCATATGAGCAGCAAAATGAAAAAAATATAATGCAATCTAGACTTTTCACTGATAATACCAAAGATAAGCTGAAAACGAAGGCAATGAAAAGAACTGGTTGGCTTATTACATGGAGCTTATATTCACAGGTGCTTATTTTGTTAGGATAACTCGTAGTAATTGTCCCTAAGAAACTTGGCCAATAGAACTGACATACAAATAACATGTCACGATGATTGCAATCGAGGAGTGACCTACCATTGCACACTGTATAGGCTCACCGCTGCCTCTCCTTTTTTTGCGATGTTCCATGAAATTGCCACATACATCTTGTACTTTTTCATTGTGTAACCCTATCTGCAAGTTGACATGGCTAATTTTAGACATCTCTACATGATAATACATTGCATATCCCTTGCGCATATTTAAACCACATATTAATGATTGTGGGTGTTGCATAAACTAGCCATGACTCTGTGTGCTGGACTAGCAGACACTCTAAGGGAGCCTAATGTAGTGCACTGGAATTCCTACATGCCACCTACGATTTTGTGTAATGTACTGCCTCTATTCCTTAATATATGTCTTTGTAGAGATTCCAGTATGGACCACATACAGATGTATATAGATACATTTTCGATTGTAGATTCACTCATTTTGCTCTATATGTAGCCTATAGTGGAATCTCTAGAAAGACTTATATTTAGGAATGGAGGTACGAGCTAGTATCATGTATGACATCTAGATATCTAATTTAGCAGCCAGTAGTATAAGTCATTGTCTGCACAAAGGCATTACCGGTCGAAAATCCTAGCAAAGAAAGCTGGCAGGCACACAACAATACAAGAGAGAGATGCACTTACAAGATCATAGCAATGCCTCAGTCCAGGATCTTGGTTAGATCCAGAAGAAACATCGTCCTTGTAGTTTTTGCCAGCTGCATAAAGGTAACAACGACCTGTTAGTATATTTGAAGTACATCGGGCAGGTGATGCTGGACGGGTTTAAAGGTGACAAGTACCTAGGCCGTGGAGCATGGTTGGCATCTTGCCAGACGGTGGGAATCAGGTTAGAAACGTCAAGGGTGATGACGCTGCGCTGGCTATCTGGGTCCGGTAAGGAGATCTAGAACTGTCGAGTAGGGTGTTTGTGGAGCGGCTCCGGTAGGGTGGACTACGGTGTGGGCGAAGCGGATCTGTGGCCATGGACGAGGGCATCGGTGAAGCTGCTTCGGTGGTTGGGCTAAGGATGGTGTCGACGATGCGGATCTGCGGCCGTGGACGGGGCATGAGAAGCTGCTCCGGTAGGTTGGATGAGGGTGCGACGAAGCGGATCTGTGGCCGTGGACTTGTGAGTTGGAAAAGCGGCCCTGGTAGGGTTGAGAATGGTATAGGCGAAGTGCTACCTCTTGAGCACTGCGTTGGTTTTCCCTTGAAGAGGAAAGGGTGATGCAGTAAAGTAGCGTAAGTATTTCCCTCAGTTTTTGAGAACCAAGGTATCAATCCAGTAGGAGGCCACACTCAAGTCCCACGCACCTACACAAACAAATAAGAACCTCGCAACCAACGCGATAAAGGGGTTGTCAATCCCTTCATGGTCACTTACGAGAGTGAGATCTGATAGAGATGATAAGATAATATTTTTGGTATTTTTATGATAAAGAGTAAAAGTAAAGATTGCAAGGTAAATAAAGATAGAAATAGCTTGTTGACGGAACATTAATATGATGGAAAATAGACCCGGGGGCCATAGGTTTCGCTAGTGCCTTCTCTCAAGAGCATAAGTATTACGGTGGGTAAACGAATTACTGTCGAGCAATTGATAGAATTGAGCATAGTTATGAGAATATCTAGGTATGATCATGTATATAGGCATCACGTCTGTGACAAGTAGACTGAAATGATTCTGCATCTACTACTATTACTCCACACATCGACCGCTATCCAACATGCATCTAGAGGATTAAGTTCATAAGAACAGAGTAACACTTTAAGCAAGATGACATGATGTAGAGGGATAAACTCATGCAGTATGATATAAACCCCATATTTTTATCCTCGATGGCAACAATACAATACGTGCCTTGCTGGCCCTGCTGTCACTGGGAAAGGACACCGCAAGATTGAACCCAAATCTAAGCACTTCTCCCATTGCAAGAAAGAACAATCTAGTAGGCCAAACCAAACTGATAATTCGAAGAGACTTGCAAAGATAACCAATCATACATAAAAGAATTCAGAGGAGATTCAAATATTGTTCATAGATAATCTTGATCATAAACCCACAATTCATCGAATCTCGACAAACACACCGCAAAAAGAAGAGTTACATCAAATAGATCTCCAAGAGAAACGAGGAGAACTTTGTATTAAGATACAAAGAGATAGAAGAAGCCATCTAGCTAATAACTATGGACCCTAAGGTCTAAGGTAAACTACTCACACATCATCGGAGAGGCTATGGTGTTGATGTAGAAGCCCTCCGTGATCAATGCCCCCTCCGGCAGGACGCCGGAAAAGGCCCCAAGATGGGATCTCACAGGTACAGAAGGCTGCGGCGGTGGAATTAGGTTTTCATGGTCGCTTCTGATGGTTGGGGGTACGTAGGTATATATAGGAGGAATAAGTAGGTCGGTGGAGCTACGAGGGGCCCACGAGGGTGGAGGGCGCACCCAGGGGGTAGGCTCCGGGGGGTGTGGACGAAGTGTCTCCGGTGGGGAGTACGAATGAGCCGCTGCAGATACGCTGCGACTGATGAGAGTACGGGCGAAGCAGATCCGGCTCCGTGGTCAAGGCCGACACTGAATTGGCTGTGGTAGAGTGGTGGATGAGCAGTCTAGTTGTTTCTAGTGGAGGTGGGAGGGGTAGATGCGGCCGCAGAAGGAGATCCGGCGGGGTGGACGCCGCCGACTGTGAATGGGCTCTGGTACGCCGGTGGATGAGAAGTCTAGGGTTTCGAGAGGGGAGGGGTAGAAAGGCCGATGAAGTACGGACGGCGTGATTTAAGATGCTCTGGTGTTGTGGAGTTAGTCGTTTTTGCGGGAGGGGGAGAGGAAATGGGGGTGCCGTGTGGTGGGGGGAACTGGAAGTTACCAAAGCAGCCCCGGCCTATTATGTAGATGAGGGCGGTATTGTTACTGTTGTTCTCTGTGCACCAAGGACAAAAGGGGAATTTCACATGCTAAAGACTAGGTGGCGGAAATTTTAGAAGGAGGCAGGAGATTTTGCCGCCCGCGGGATCGTCTGCATCTAGTTTCAACTAATTTTGGACTGTGCTAGCGGGAAGGTCATGCGAGACTGCGTACACGGGGCACACGTCAGCAGTTAATAACTGGTGTGAAGTCCACCCCAGAAAAAAAACAATAACTCAGGATGATGCGTCGATAACTTGGACGTTCACACGGGCGCGACCAATCGTACGGGTGTAGAGGCGCGTTCACAAAAAGGGATCAAACGCTCAGCCTATGTATTTCTCGTGTAAATAGATAATTTAGTGCCATTGGTTATTTACTTTAAACATAATGCATTGACGTGTTAGTGTAGAGGCGCACAAAAATAAATGGATATTGTAGTCCCATAAAAGAAATGGATATTGTAGTCCGCTACTCAAAAGTGTTACCTCGTATCATTACATAGCCTGCATTTCATAAATTACATACCCTTTGAATTCATATATGAATATTACATATATTACTTCATAATAGAACCTTAAATCATCCAAGACTAGTGAAAGTGAATGCAAGAGTAACAATGATGCATGTACATGATAGCTACATTGGTTGTTTGAAGAAACATCACTCTGACTTTGGCATGCACAATTGAAAAGGTTTATTTAGATAGAAAAAAATGTGATATGTGAGTGTCCAATCTTTATAGCTTTGAATCGATATTGTACCTTTGGTCACGATATGAAGTAGATATTGATTTATGTTCAAGCGATGCACATCCACGACTGCTAGATAGTGATACGTGAATGAATTGTGCAATCTCTCTCACACGCATACATATCTCATTTCCCTGTGGGCATCGCAATCACACACTCGCCCTCCGTCAAGGTTAGAATTCGTCTTTCTACCCCGTCCTACAAGCCTCTCACACAGAAACACACACGCTCTCTTTGTCGAACAAGCCCACCCCTTTAATTCCGCCCACCCACAGCCATTAATGTCTCAAAGGATAATTATGTCTCTCACACATATGCCTAAGGTTAACTCGAGTACCAGAACCATATGAATACATACAATGGGATTCTAGCAGAGCACCTTTTGTTTTTAGATCTCGCTCTCTCTCTAGCTCTCTCTCTCTCTCTCTCTCTCTCACACACACACACACACACACACACACACACACACACATACACGTGCACGCGCGCGCGTAGACATTGATTATCGCTTCATTTTTTCCGGCACATGCATGCACACCGTCTGTTTATCTCCGTGATGCTTTAAGTATGCCTCACACACATCCTTCTACCTATCCCTTAATATAGATATGGGTCACACAAACTCCTTCTCCCTACTAGGAAGATGCCCATGCGGTGCACGGAACATCAAGATGCATTTGTATGATTAGTTTATCTTGTGGGAGAAAAATATGAACGAGGGAATGCCTTATTTGCAAATGTGGAGAGGGGTGTTGGTATCTTTTTGCAAAATTGCCATAGTTTCCTTCCTATCCGTCAGATATAAATCAAATGGCCTATATTACAGGATGGCAGGAACACCAGCATCACCAACTCTGTTTTTTATAAGAGTAGAGATATGTAAGTGTCACTGCCCCCCCCCACCCACCCACACAAACACACTTCCCGACACCGAAGGAATAGGGTGACACCTCAATCTTGATACTTATCTATCGACTGGCTTCTCTCTCAAACACACACACACACAGAGAGAGAGACACACACACTACCCGACACCGAAGGAGTAGGGTGGCACCTCGATCTTGATAGTAATCTATCTACTCCTATTTCAAACACACACACACACACACACACACACACACACACACACACACACACACACACACACACACACACACACACACACACACTCGCTAGTTGTGCCTCTATGCCTACCGCGCACACTCTCAATACGTCTTTCTCTCCCTCCCCTTCCCCACCCCCAACCCCAACAATGACAGCAGAAGGGTGACAACTCGATCTGATCTGAATCTGTCAATCGATTTCTCTCTCAAACATTGTGTCTCTGTGCCTCTCTCAAACACACGAGATACGTCTTTTTCTCCGTAGCCCCCGCGATATGTAGACTTCTCGCGCGCGCACAACTGTAGTGACGATGACACTGAACCCAATGTGCCTTGTTTTCACCGGCCTCATGTGATAGTTTTCACCCTGTTTTCTGTTAATTAACAAGACAACCTTTTCTTTGTTACTACTAGTGAATCTGAAATCATTCGGAGCAGACATATAATATATCACTTCAACCCAATTATCGCAGTAACTATTTTAAAAGAAACTAGCTAGATGCTCGTGCATTGCACGAAACATCAAGATGCATTTGTATGAGTAGTTTATCTTGTGAGAGACTAGCAAGATGCCCATGCGCTGCACGGAACATCAAGATGCATTTATATGAGTAGTTTATCTTGTGAGAGAAAAGGATGAACGAGGGAAGGCCTTATTTGCAAATGTGGAGAGGGGTGTGGGTATCTTTTTGCAAAATTGCCATAGTTTCCTTCCTATCCGTCAGATATAAATCAGATGGCCTATATTGGAGGATGGCAGGCACACCATCATCACAAACTCTGTTTTTTATCTCTAACTCCTATAAAAGACTCATTTGGTGATGATGGTGTGTCTGCCATCCGTCATTTCTGACCATCAGATCTGCATCTAAGGACTATGATGTAAGTCGTGGCATTTCTGCAACAAGACCCCACTTCTCTGCTCCAATTTGCAGAAACCCCTTAGTATCTTGAAACCAACCACATCCCTCCCCCACCTCATCAAAACAGCCACAAGGAATATATTTTGACTGAAACATAATACGAGTATATTTTTAGTGATATATACAGCAAACTAGAGTGTTTTTTTTCAAGTTTGTGAACATGTATTATTCTATTTTGGATCCGTTGCAACGCACGGGCACATTGCTAGTAATAGTAGAGAAAAGGATGAACGAGGGAAGGCCTTATTTGCAAATGTGGAGAGGGGTGTGGGTATCTTTTTGAAAAATTGTGATAGTTTCCTTCCTATCCGTTAGATATAAATCCGACGGCCTATATTGCAGGATGGCACGCACACCATCATCACCAACTCTGTTTTCTACTCCCTCCATTCCTAAATATTTGTCTTTTTAGAGATTTCAACAAGTGACTACATACGGTGCAAAATGAGTGAATCTACACTCTAAAATATGTCTACATACACATCCGTATGTGGTACTCCATTTGAAATCTGAAAAAGACAAATATTTAGGAACGGATGGAGTATAAGAGTAGACATGGAGATATATCTCCAGCATGATCTACAACAAAAATGTGTTGGACTGGTTAGCGCCGGATGCTCGCAACGCGATGAACTGAGTTCGAATTCTGTCTTTAACTTTAGATTTTTATATTATATATTACTTATTTAATATATACTTCTTTCGCTACTGTACTAATAGTTGAACCCATAGAGTACTTAGAATACAAGATTAAGGATGGACTTGTTTCTTTTTAACATTCTGTACGAAGCTGTAGCCACCCTGCAAGTCACGTGTACACTGTACATGCAATTAACTTTTTATAGAGGGAGAATCATACATGCAATTAACTCAAATGGATTGGATGTGACTCTATTATTTCTAGCATAAGAGCACCTCCAACGACAGCCGACAAATTTCCTCCCACTTCCTTCTGCGAAGGACGATATCAAACGCCAGCGGCGTACATTTTCACAACTCTAACCAACCAGATGAAATTCGTGCAAACACGGATTGTTTTCATATAAGCATGCATGATTTCATATAAAAAAATTCGGATCTTCACATAAACATGATGCATTTAATTACATTTACATGAACTAAGCGGTGCTAATCTGGCTCTCTTAGTATAACTAATACTCCCTCCATCCGGAAATACTTGTCCTAGAAATGGATGTATCTAGACTTATTTTAGTTATAGACACATCCAATTTATCCATTCTTAGAAAAAATATTTCCCGCCAGCAGGAGAGGGAGTACCTAAACTAAATGGCCGCCGACGGATCCCATTGTCTTCCTCATGTCCGGCAGACACTTGCGGGGTTGACAAAGGTCCTCGAAAGAGACGAAGCAGCAAAGAAACCACCTGAATGCGCAGTCGTCGCCTTGGCGGTGGCCTGCATGGGACCCAAGTGGCGGCGGCCTCCCGTTTTCTACTTCTCCTTGATGATGGCGGCGGACACGGAGAAGCTGGGCACCGACTCGTCGCTCTCCACACACCCAGCTTCTGTCTCTGCCTGCATGACGTTGCCGCAGGCATGGGAGGCGCGGCCGCAGGCACGGGAGGCGCGCCCACAGACACGGGAGGCGCGACCACCGCAGACACTGGTGGCGCGGTATGACGCGGCAGCGACGACGCCCGTACCGGCATGCTCGCCGCCGTGCCGGCGTGGAGCAACTCGCCACTCCTCATCGAGCTGAATTGGAGCGGCGAGTTGCTGAGCCATGCGCCAGATTAGGGCGGCAACTGGCTCCGTCAGGCCATGCGAGGTTGATGAAGCATCGAGCGTCCTCGCCCGTATCCGGGGGGCTCGGCGGGCCACCCAGCCGGGTAGTATGCTGGAGAATGGCTCCTGGGAAGCCATAGGAAGAGTGGAGAAAAGGGTGAAGGAGGAGATGGGGGAGCGGCGGAGGGGTGCGATTCTTGCCCGCTGTCTGTCTGGCCTCGTTTAAATAGAGAGCGGACTGTAGGAGCTTGGTCGGTGTCTGGCCTAGTTTAGACTGAGGGCGGACGGGAGGAGCTCGGCCGGTGTTGCGTTTAATTCCGGCCCGCTCATGAACAGACGTGTGGCCGGAGTAGGTTTCTCGGTTTTGCACGCGGATTTAAAGGAGGGGTTTGATGGAGGGGATGAGGCTTGTTCAGCCGGGCGTGCAGTGGGCGGTGCAGTACAATTCGATTTGATAGCGGGCGATGCAATTCCCGATACAACTTTAATGCAGACGAGGGAGGGGTAGCGGTTCCCGAAGTGTTGAACGGCCAATGATGCATCCTCCTTCAACTAGCATCGTGCATGCATGAGGGAGGTAATGGGAGGAGGACCGGGAAAAGAGGCTGCACGATGTGAATGCAACGCAGTTTGCACTCATATAAAGGCGCCCCTCGATTCCAATGCATCTACAACATCGTACGCACCTAAGCATTTGCCTAAGCACCTATACTAAGCGCAAAAATGCTCATTCCAGACCCATGGCGGTGATGCACTCAAGCGGCAAGCGGTTGTGCCAGATGGTCCATGACGCTGGCCTTTGGCATGGCGCCGAGGATCGTCTCCAGACGGTGTTCGCGACCGGCTGGTGGATGGCCGCCGTCGATGCCAACTACGACTCTCAGTTGGACCAGATGATCGTTGCCACCACCAACAAGTTCACCATCCTCAAGAAGCTCGGGGACGACATCGCCGTACTCCTCCAGCCCGCGCGCCCGGGCTCCTCATTGCCTGCCACCCTAATCAGCCTCCACGGCCGGAACCTCTTTCAAGTACTGGTGGCCCTGCGACTGCCCACCGACGCCACGAAGAATGTCCACCTGGAGGTCGCGTTCACCGCGAGGTGCCTTGCCCTGCAAGAATTCGTCGACCTACACATCACATGTATGAGAAAATCGTGTACATAGGTATCTACAAGGCCATTGAGGACGCTACGATGTTGGCCTTCCTCAATCGGCTGGAAGCCTTAGATGCCTTTGCTGAGAAGCACCTTGACCTCGCCACGAAAGCCGCCGCTCCTTAGTCGCCGGTCGGTGGCCCGGCGCACTAAGTAGAGGAGGAGGAGGTCGTACGTTGATGGATGCATCTTTCTTCTTGCCTCCTGTAACCACCACTGCGATCGCGTCATTGTGGCCTTAATTCTTATAGTGCTATTGCATTCTCGTTCCAGTCAATACGGACATGTGCGATCCCTTTGCTTAATTATATGCATCACTATAACTTGTATTCCATCCATCAATTTATAAGTTGTGCTTACCTTTTCCATCAACTTCATGCAACGCACGAGCATCTTGCTAGAAACACTAGAACATGTCGGACCGCATGTGACCAAACCGATGATGCGCCAACCTAGCTACTATGTACCCTGCTTATCTGGCGGAAATAGCCCCGCCCTAGCGTTTCCAATCGTTATTTCTATCTATCGATCGTGCCGAGGAGCAGAACCAAATGTTACAATTTATACATTTTTCTCTACTCCTACTCCTATAAAAGACTCAGTTGGTCATGGTGGTGTGTCTGCCATCCGTCATTTCTGACCATTAGATCTGCATCTAACGGCTGTGAGGTAAGTTGTGGCATTTTTGCAGCAACAGCCCACTTCTCTGCTCCAATTTGCAGAAAACCCCTTATTATCTTGAAAGCAACCACATCCCCCCCTCACCTCATCAAAATAGCCTGAGAAATATATTTTGAGTGAAAAGTAATATATTAGGAGTATATCATAACAAGAGTGATTTGTTTCAAGTTTGTGAACAAGTACTACTATTCTACTACTTTGGATCTGTCACAATGCACGGGCACGTTGCCAGTAAAAGGAAAGGCCTGCCTCGTTCGCGTCGCACCCCCACACGCCCGGGAATCGGGAGTACTCCACGACCCGTCCGGCACGCCACATAGCTAGGGAAGGCGTGTTGCCTAGCATTTTCACTTTCATGTGGGACTGCCGTTGAGCAAACTGACCATTGGCAAACCGCACCCCGCCCGCCACCAGGTTGGAAAACAGAAACGAGGGGAAGATCTAGCTGTAGCACGGAAGCCAAGAAATTTGGTGTCTGATGGGGCTCGTTGATAGAGTGTTATTTATTCATAACTAGCAAGATGCCCATGCGTTGCACGGAAAATCAAGATGCATTTGCATGAGTAGTTTATGTTGTGGGAGAAAAGGATGAACAAGAGAAGGCCTTATTTGCAAATGTGGAGAGGGGTGTGGGCATCTTTTTGCAAAATTCCCATAGTTTCCTTCCTATCCGTCAGATATAAATCGGATGGCCTATATTGCAAGATGGCAGGCACACCATCATCACCAACTCTGTTTTTTTATAAGAGTATAGATATATATATAGATAGATATAGATATAGATATAGAGAATAGAGATTTGGTTACCAAATCTCATGTGTGCAATGCACGTGTAGCTTACTAGTTGGTTACCAAATCTCATCCGGGTTTGGCACAAACTCGTACCGCGGGAGCACCACAAGGCCTACCGTAGGAGTTACATTTCCCTCTCGGGACCCACGGGACTGAGCTTCAGTGGATTAGTGCACCGGCCTGTGAGTCAATGACATGCGGACCTTAAATGCGGCTGGCCCACATGTCATTCTCATGGTGGTGGCGTGGTTCGCGACTCACTCGTTCGAGATGAACCGGCCGGTGGTGGCGTGGCCGTGGCGAGGGTGCCACAACTGGGCGTCGAGGTGTTACGAGGCGTAGATGGCCACACCGGCGGGTACTACCTGTAGTACAGAAGTACTCCAGCTGAGGATTGATGCCCGGGACAAAATGTGTCACAATCGCTGGATGAAAATTCGATGGTGCGAGAGTACGGATTGGAGCAGGAAAACCGCGTCCAATCGGGTGTGGCTGTGGTAGAAAGTTGATGGTCGCCGCAGTTCAGCTGGCCCGCATGTCATGCACACAAAGGCAGAGGAGACGTGGGGCCGAGAGGGATGAGGCGCACGTCGGGGGATGTCGTGCCGTGGGTTGGAGTGGCGTCGTGGGAATCGCGTGTGGGTGTGGCAGTGGTAGAAACAAGAAACGTGATGGTCGCTGTGGTTCAACCTTCCATGGACAAGCTGTCATGTATGCTGACACATGCATTGCATACTTCTCACTTCAAGGAGCAGTAGTAGAGAAAACTTGTTCCGAAGATACCATTTTCCGATAAAATTCTTGAGATATCATTAGTTTTTACACATGGGATTACTCCTGCAAGAGTCAATCACAACAGGTGTTTTGTAAGAAAATGCATCTTGATGTTCCCTACAATGCACGGGCATCTTGCTAGTTTTAGAAGAAGGCCACACGGGCATCTTGCCGCAGGATGTGACACCGACCCAAACTCAATTTTTTTCCAGACGATTAGGTGCACCGGGTGCCGTGCCATGCTACAAAATGTTAAAAAAAACAGCTCCAAATTTTTTAAAACTTGTTATCTTCAAACCATCAAAACAGCCCGAGGAATATATTTTAGTGAAGCATGATTTACTTTTACTGATATATGTATATCAAAACTAGAGTTTTTATATTTCAAGCCCGTGAACAAGTATTATTCTACTACTTTGGATCCATTGCAACGCACGGGCCAGCACATTGGTAGTAGTAGTCTCTATCTCTATCTCTACTCTACTCTTATAAAAAAACAGAGTTGTTGATGATGGTGTGCCTGCCATACTGCAGTATAGGCCATCCAATTTATATCTGACGGATAGGAAGGAAACTATGGCAATTTTGCAAAAAAAATACCCACACCCCTCTTATACTAGCAAGATGCCCGTGCATTGCACAGAACATCAAGATCTCGTGGGAGAAAAGGATGAACAAAGGAAGGCCTTATCTGCAAATGTGGAGAGGAGTGCGGGTAAATTGTCATAGTTTCCTTCCTATCCGTTAGATATAGATTGGACGGCCCATATTGCAGGATGGCAGGCACACCATCATCACCAACTCTGCTTTTTTATAGGCCGTCCGATTTATATCTGAATGTGGGCTGAGTAGCCATGTAAGGTTGTACTGTACTACACAGGCCTTTTTGTTTCAACATCAGCAATGCAACTGGGAAGACAGTTGTACACAATCCGGGTCAACTTGTTATTCTCCACCCCGCTGGGTTGCAAATCTTTCCTAGGAGGGATGCATTAGGCTTAACAATAAAATGGGCTTTAAGAAATAATAAATGGGATGTAATTATAAAAACTGGGCAGTAACTATAAAAAAAATGCACCAAACACGTAATTAGTTTATAAAATATTACTTTCGGATTTTGAAAATTTTAATCTCATTAATTGTTCCGCACGCAATGTTTTGTTGGATTTTTGCGTAATACAAATTTATATTGAAATTGTATTTAATCTGACTAGAAATTTTGGGACAAAAATATTTCGGATCCTATCAAAATGTGGGAAATTTTATTGAATTCTGTTTTGAACGGTTGGTTGAAATTATTAATCGTTGTCCTAGCTAGAAAATGGGCTGTACTTTTAACAAACTGTAAATGGGATGTAGTAAATTTCATTAGAATTTAAAAATAGGCTATGCATTCTTACAAATCGCAAATGGGCTATAAGTTCTCTGCCACACACTTGTGGGCCTACTAAGTTGACGCGTATGCAAGGCTTTGTCAACTTATAGTCAACACACGGTTCTAGTAGCAGTGTCCGTTGGATGTCCATCCAACGGATGTCGTGCTTCTTCTTCAATCTCGGATATTCTAGCTTCAGCCGCCCAAAAAATGATTCCTCCCCCTGACATCTGGGGCGCACTGTTTCGGAGGCTGACTTGTGGGCCTACCAAGTTGACGCGTACCAAGGGCTTTGTCAACTTAGTCAATATAAACGATTCTAGCTGCAGTGACCGTACAATGTCCATCCAACGGCCGTTGTGATTCTTCAACCTCTGGTCTTCTTGCTCCAGCCGCCCAAAGCAGCGCCGACCGTGCCGCCTGCTCCTGCCTCTCGTGGCCGGTTGTGCTGCCGCGGAGGCCTCACCTCCCCCTACCACTCCCACCGCTGGCCAGGCCCTGCGGCGACGACATCCTCACACCATAGCAGAACAAGTAAATCCTCGTACTCCTCTCTGCGTGGGCATCCAATGCCGCGTCTTCCCCGGCTCCGCGTCGTCCCCTTCCTAGGCCTCATCGTCGTCCACCGCCTTGGTGCTCTTGGCGCGGCGTGGTCAATGTGGTCAACAACCGACTTCCATCGGAAGAGTACTATACGTGGAGAAGCTGACAGCTGGGTCCACGACCGCAGCAAGGAAGTGCCTCCTTATTACGCGAAAAATAATTATTCGTCCACCTGACAGCAGGGACCCATTGGACGGGCCACTGTATTTCGTGCAAAAAACGTTTCCCCCCTGACTGCTCGGACCCACTAGCTACATCTTCGCACGCAAGGAAGTGCGTCCATATTACGGGCACAAAAATGATTCAACCCCTGACTGCTGGGACCCACCAGCTACATCTTCGCACGCAAGGAAGTGCTTCCATATTACGGGGAAAAAACAATTCGCCCCCTGACTTTGGGACCCACCAGCTACATCTTCGCACGCAAGAAAGTGCCTGACAGTCGGAACCCACCCGGTCGAAGCGTACGTAGCATTGTCATTCTGGTCGTGAACGTGTACGTACATACTGGTCGATCGGTCTGTGTGCAGGCTGCAACGATGAACCATGGCCGTGTAAGGAAAGGCATGTGTGGTAGTAGAGGCGCGCACGTAGCATGTACACGTACATTGAAGGAAATAAGCCCTAGAGGCAATAATAAAGTTATTATTTATTTCCTCATATCATGATAAATTTTTATTATTCATGCTAGAATTGTATTAACCGGAAACATAATACATGTGTGAACACATAGACAAACATAGTGTCACTAGTATGCCTCTACTTGACTAGCTCGTTAATCAAAGATGGTTCAGTTTCCTAACCATAGACATGAGTTGTCATTTGATTAACGGGATCACATCATTAGGAGAATGATGTGATTGATTTCATCGATTCCGTTAGCTTAGCACTTGATCGTCTAGTATGTTGTTATTGCTTTCTTCATGACTTATACATGTTCCTATGACTTTGAGATTATGCAACTCCCGTTTACCGGAGGAACACTTTGTGTGCTACCAAACGTCACAACGTAACTGGGTGATTATAAAGGTGCTCTAGAGGTGTCTTCGAAGGTACTTGTTGAGTTAGCCTATTTCGTGATTAGGATTTGTCACTCCGATTGTCGGAGAGGTATCTCTGGGCCCTCTCGTTAATCCACATCACTATAAGCCTTGCAAGCAATGTGACTAATGAGTTAGTTGCGGGATGATGCATTACGTAACGAGTAAAGAGACTTGCCGGTAACGAGATTGAACTAGGTATTGAGATACCAACGATCTAATCTCGGGAAAGTAACATACCGATGACAAAGGGAACAATGTATGTTGTTATGCGGTTTGACCGATAAAGATCTTCGTAGAATATGTGGGAACCAATATGAGCATCCAGGTTCCGCTATTGGTTATTGACCGGAGACGTGTCTCGGTCATGTCTACATAGTTCTCGAACCCGTAGGGTCCGCACGCTTAAAGTTCGGTGACGATCGGTATTATGAGTTTTTGTGTTTTGATGTACCGAAGGTAGTTCGGCGTCCCGGATATGATCACAGACATGACGAGGTGTCTCGAAATAGTCGAGACGTAAAGATCGATATATTGGACAACTATGTTCGGACACCGAAAGTGTTTCGGGAGGTTTCAGACATTTACCGGAGTACTGGGGAGTTATCGGAACCCCCCGGGGAGTATATTGGGCCTAATAGGCCTTAGTGGGAGAAGAGGAGGGGTGGCCAGGGCAGCCGCGCCCCCCCCCTCCGCCTCTAGTCCGAATTGGACAAGGAGGGGGAGGGGGCGGCGCCCCCCTTTTTCCTTCTCCTCCTCTCCCCCTTCCTTCCCTTCTCCTACTCCTACAAGGAAAAGGAGGAGTCCTACTCCTGGTGGGAGTAGGACTCCCCCCTTGGCGCGCCCTCCTTGGCCGGCCGCCTCTCCCCCCTTTCTCCTTTATATACAGGGGCAGGGGGCACCTCTAGACACAAGTTGATCTATTTATCTCTCCCAGCCGTGTGCGGTGCCCCCCTCCACCATATTCCACCTCGATCATATAGTAGCGGTGCTTAGGCGAAGCCCTGCATCCATAGCAACATCATCACTGTCATCACGCTATCATGCTGACGGAACTCTCCCGTGAAGCTCTGCTGGATCGGAGTTCGCGGGACGTCATCGAGCTGAATGTGTGCTGAACTCGGAGGTGTCGTACGTTCGGTACTTGGATCGGTAGGATCTTGAAGACGTACGACTACATCAACCACGTTGTGCTAACGCTTCCGCTTTCGGTCTACGAGGGTACGTGGACAACACTCTCCCCTCTCGTTGCTATGCATCACCATGATCTTGCGTGTGCGTAGGAAAATTTTGAAATTACTACGTTCCCAAATAGTGCTATCCGAGCCAGGTTTATGCGTAGATGTTATATGCACGAGTAGAACACAAGTGAGTTGTGGGCGATACAAGTCATACTGCTTACCAGCATGTCATACTTTGTTTCGGCGGTATTGTTGGATGAAGCGGCCCGGACCGACATTACGCGTACGCTTACGCGAGACTGGTTCTACCGACGTGCTTTGCACACAGGTGGCTGGCGGGTGTCAGTTTCTCCAACTTTAGTTGAACCGAGTGTGACTACGCCCAGTCCTTGAGAAGGTTAAACCAACACTAACTTGACGAACTATCGTTGTGGTTTTGATGCGTAGGTAAGAAGGGTTCTTGCTCAGCCCGTAGCAGCCACGTAAAACTTGCAACAACAAAGTAGAGGACGTCTAACTTGTTTTTGCAGGGCATGTTGTGATGTGATATGGTCAAGGCATGATGCTATATTTTATTGTATGAGGATCATGTTTTGTAACTGAGTTATCAGCAACTGGAAGGAGCCATATGGTTGTCTCTTTATTGTACGCAATGCAATCGCCCTGTAATTGCTTTACTTTATCACTAAGCGGTAGCGATAGCCGTAGAAGTAATAGTTGGCGAGACGACACCGATGCTACGATGGAGATCAAGGTGTCGCGCCGGTGACGATGGTGATCATGACGGTGCTTCGGAGATGGAGATCACAAGCACAAGATGATGATGGCCGTATCATATCACTTATATTGATTGCATGTGATGTTTATCCTTTATGCATCTTATTTTGCTTTGATTGACGGTAGCATTATAAGATGATCTCTCACTAAATTTCAAGGTAAAAGTGTTCTCCCTGAGTATGCACCGTTGCCAAAGTTCGTCGTGCCGAGACACCACGTGATGATCGGGTGTGATAAGCTCAATGTTCATCTACAACGGGTGCAAGCCAGTTTTGCACACCCAGAATACTCGGGTTAAACTTGACGAGCCTAGCATATGAAGATATGGCCTCGGTACACTGAGACCGAAAGGTCAAGCATGAATCATATAGTAGATATGATCAACATAGTGATGTTCACCATTGAAAACTACTCCATTTCACGTGATGATCGGTTATGGTTTAGTTGATTTGGCTCACGTGATCACTTAGATGATTAGAGAGATGTCTATCTAAGTGGGAGTTCTTAAGTAATATGATTAATTGAACTTAAATTTATCATGAACTTAGTACGTGATAGTATTTTGCTTGTCTATGTTGTTGTAGATAGATGGCCTGTGTTGTTGTTCCGTTGAATTTTAATGCGTTCCTTGAGAAAGCAAAGTTGAAAGATGATGGTAGCAATTACACGGACTGGGTCCATAACTTGAGGATTATCCTCACTGCTGCATAGACAAATTACGTCCTCGAAGCACCGCTAGGTGTACCACCTGCGCCGGCAACTGCAGACATTGGGAATGCCTGGCAGTCGCGTGTTGATGACTACTCGATAGTTCAGTGTGCCATGCTTTACGGCTTAGAACCGGGACTTCAACGACATTTTGAACTTCATGGAGCATATGAGATGTTCCAGGAGTTGAAGTTAATATTTCAAGCAAATGCTCGGATTGAGAGATATGAAGTCTCCAATAAGTTCTACATCTGTAAGATGGAGGAGAATAGTTCTGTCAATGAACATATACTCAAAATGTCTGGGTATAGCAATCACTTGATTCAACTGGGAGTTAAACTTCCGGATGATAGTATCATTGACAGAATTCTTCAATCACTGCCACCAAGCTACAAGAGCTTCATGATGAACTATAATATGCAAGGGATGGATAAGACAATTCCCGAGCTCTTCGCAATGCTAAAGGCTGTGGAGGTAGAAATCAAGAAGGAGCATCAAGTGTTGATGGTCAACAAGACCACCAGTTTCAAGAAAAAGGGCAAAGGAAGAAGAAGGGGAACTTCAAGAAGAACAACAAACAAGTTGCTGCTCAAGAGAAGAAACCCAAGTCTAGACCTAAGCACGAGATCGAGTGCTTCTCCGCAAGCGGTCGGTCTTTGGAAGCGGAACTGCCCCAAGTATTTGGCGGATAAGAAGGATGGCAAGGTGAACAAAGGTATATGTGATATACATGTTATTGATGCGTACCTTACTAGAGCTCGTAGTAGCACCTAGGTATTTGATACTGGTTCTGTTGCTAATATTTGCAACTCGAAACAGGGACTACAGATTAAGCGAAGACTGGTTAAGGACGAGGTGACGATGCGCGTGGGAAATGGTTCCAAAGTCGATGTGATCGCCGTCGGCACGCTACCTCTACATCTACCTTCGGGATTAGTTTTAGACCTAAATAATTGTCATTTGGTGCCAGCGTTGAGCATGAACATTATATTTGGATCTTGTTTGATGCGAGACGGTTGTTCATTTAAATCTGAGAATAATGGTTGTTCTATTTGTATGAGTAATATCTTTTATGGTCATGCACCCTTGAAGAGTGGTCTATTTGTGTTAAATCTCGATAGTAGTGACACACATATTCATAATGTTGAAGCCAAAAGATGCAGAGTTGATAATGATAGTGCAACTTATTTGTGGCACTGCCGTTTGGGTCATATTGGTGTAAAGTGCATGAAGAAACTCCATACTGATGGACTTTTAGAATCACTTGATTACGAATCACTTGGTACTTGCGAACCATGCCTCATGGGCAAGATGACTAAAACGCCGTTCTCCGTTACAATGAAGCAAGCAACAGATCTGTTAGAAATCATACATACTGATGTATGTGGTCCGATGAATATTGAGGCTCGCGGTGGGTATCATTATTTTCTCACCTTCACAGATGATTTGAGCAGATATGGATATATCTACTTAATGAAACATAAGTCTGAAACATTTGAAAAGTTCAAAGAATTTCATAGTGCAGTGGAAAATCATCGTAACGAGAAAATAAAGTTTCTACGATCTGATCGTGGAGGAGAATATTTGAGTTACGAGTTTGCTCTACATTTGAAACAATGTGGAATAGTTTCGCAACTCACGCCAGCTGGAACAGCGCAGCGTAATGGTGTGTCCGAACGTCGTAATCATACTTTACTAGATATGGTACGATCTATGATGTCTCTTACTGATTTGCCGCTATCGTTTAGAGACGGCTACATTCATGTTAAATAGGGCACCATCGAAATCCGTTGAGAGGATGCCTTATGAACTGTGGTTTGGTAAGAAACCAAAGTTGTCATTTCTTAAAGTTTGGGGCTGTGATGCTTATGTGAAAAAGCTTCAACCTGATAAGCTCAAACCCAAATCGGAGAAATGTGTCTTCATAGGATACCCAAAGGAAACTATTGGGTACACCTTCTATCACAGATCCGAAGGCAAGATATTCGTTGCTAAGAATGGATCCTTTCTAGAGAAGGAGTTTCTCTCGAAAGAAGTGAGTGGGAGGAAAGTAGAACTTGATGAGGTAACTCTACCTGCTCCCTTATTGGAAAGTAGTTCATCACAGAAACTGGTTCCTGTGACACCTACACCAATTAGTGAGGAAGCTAATGATATTGATCATGAAACTTCAGATCAAGTTACTACCAAACCTCGTAGGTCAACCAGAGTAAGATCCGCACTAGAGTGGTACGACAATCCTATTCTGGAGGTCATGTTACTTGAATAAGGTGAACCTATGAACTATGAAGAAGCGATGGTGAGCCCAGATTCCGCAAAATGGCTTGAGGCCATGAAATCTGAGATGGGATCCATGTATGAGAACAAAGTGTGGACTTTGGTTGACTTGCCCGATGATCGGCAAGCCATAAAGAATAAATGGATCTTGAAGAAGAAGACTGACGCTGACGGTAATGTTACTGTCTACAAAGCTCGACTTGTTGCAAAAGGTTTTTGACAAGTTCAAGGAGTTGACTATGATGAGACTTTCTCACCCGTAGTGATGCTTAAGTCTGCCCGAATCATGTTAGCAATTGCCGCATTTTATGATTATGAAATTTGGCAAATGGATGTCAAAACTGCATTCCTGAATGGATTTCTGGAAGAAGAGTTGTATATGATGCAACCGGAAGGTTTTGTCGATCCAAAGGGAGCTAACAAAGTGTGCAAGCTCCAGCGATCCATTTATGGACTGATTGAAGCCTCTCGAAGTTAGAATAAACGTTTTGATAGTGTGATCAAAGCATATGGTTTTATACAGACTTTTGGAGAAGCCTGTATTTACAAGAAAGTGAGTGGGAGCTCTGTAGCATTTCTGATATTATATGTGGATGACATATTGCGGATTGGAAATGATATAGAATTTCTAGATAGCATAAAAGAATACTTGAATAAGAGTTTTTCAATGAAAGACCTCGGTGAAGCTGCTTACATATTGGGCATCAAGATCTATAGAGATAGATCAAGACGCTTGATAGGACTTTCACAAAGCACATACCTTGACAAAGTTTTGAAGAAGTTCAAAATGGATCAAGTACAGAAAGGGTTCTTGCCTGTGTTACAAGGTGTGAAGTTGAGTCAGACTCAATTCCCGACCACTGCAGAACATAGAGAGAAAATGAAAGATGTTCCCTATGCTTCAGCCATAGGCTCTATCATGTATGCAATGCTGTGTACCAGACCTGATGTGTGTCTTGCTATTAGCCTAGCAGGGAGGTACCAATATAATCCAGGAGTGGATCACTGGACAACGGTCAAGAACATCCTGAAATACCTGAAAAGGACTAAGGATATGTTTCTCGATTACGGAGGTGACAAAGAGCTAGTCGTAAATGGTTACGTCGATGCAAGCTTTGACACTGATTCGGATGATTCTAAATCGCAAACCGGATACGTGTTTACATTGAACGGTGGAGCTGTCAGTTGGTGCAGTTCTAAACAAAGCATCGTGGCAGGATCTACGTGTGAAGCGGAGTACATAGCTGCTTCAGAAGCAGCAAATGAAGGAGTCTGGATGAAGGAGTTCATATCCGATCTAGGTGTCATATCTAGTGCATCGGGCGGGACCAATGAAAATCTTTTGTGACAATACTTGTGCAATTGCCTTGGCAAAGGAATCCAGATTTCACAAGAGAACCAAGCACATCAAGAGACGCTTCAATTCCACCTGGAATCAAGTCCAGGTGGGAGACATAGAGATTTGCAAGATACATACGGATCTGAATGTTTCAGACCCGTTGACTAAGCCTCTTCCACGAGCAAATCATGATCAACACCAAAACTCCATGGGTGTTAAAATCATTACTGTGTAATCTAGATTATTGACTCTAGTGCAAGTGGGAGACTGAAGGAAATTTGCCCTAGAGGCAATTATAAAGTTATTATTTATTTCCTCATATCATGATAAATGTTTATTATTCATGCTAGAATTGTATTAACCGGAAACATAATACATGTGTGATTACATAGACAAACATAGTGTCACTAGTATGCCTCTACTTGACTAGCTCGTTAATCAAAGATGGTTAAGTTTCCTAACCATAGAAATGAGTTGTCATTTGATTAATGGGATCACATCATTAGGAGAATGATGTGATTGACTTGACCCATTCAATTAGCTTAGCACTTGATCGTTTAGTATGTTGCTATTGCTTCCTTCATGACTTATACATGTTCCTATGACTATGAGATTTTGCAACTCCCATTTACCAGAGGAACACTTTGTGTGCTACCAAACGTCACAACGTAACTGGGTGATTATAAAGGTGCTCTAGAGGTGTCTCCGAAGGTACTTGTTGAGTTGGCCTATTTCGAGATTAGGATTTGTCACTCCGATTGTCGGAGAGGTATCTCTGGGCCCTCTCGGTAATGCACATCACTATAATCCTTGCAAGCAATGTGACTAATGAGTTAGTTGCGGGATGATGCATTACATAACGAGTAAAGAGACTTGCCGGTAACGAGATTGAACTAGGTATTGAGATACCAACGATCGAATCTCGAGCAAGTAACATACCGATGACAAAGGGAACAACGTATGTTGTTATGCGGTTTGACCGATAAAGATCTTCGTAGAATATGTGGGAACCAATATGAGCATCCAGGTTCTGCTATTGGTTATTGACCGGAGACGTGTCTCAGTCATGTCTACATAGTTCTCGAACCCGTAGGGTCCGCACGCTTAAAGTTCGGTGACGATCGGTGTCGGAGAAGCTGATCGTGACCCACGAACACCTATGGGACCTGGCGGACCGAGTCCCTTGTGGTTCGATGGGGGGCGGAGATTGCACAAAGAGCAGATCGAGGCAATGCACACGAGCAATTTACCCAGCTTCGGAGCTCTCCGAAGAGATAATACTCCTACTGCTGCTTGGTTGATTATATTGTGTTCTTGCTAGGGAGCAATGGGAGCTACAAAACCTAGCTTGAGTGACTGTGGTCTCGAATGAGTCGAATGAACCGAACCCTTTCTACGTTGCACATGGGCCTCCTTTTATAGGCTCAAGGGGTCACCACAGGTGGCAACGTAAACGAGGGTACAAATGGAAAAACAGTAGTTGGTACCCGACTTGTACGAGGTACAGTGCATATACCTAACTCGACGGCAAGGGACAAGATCAATAAATGTCGGTCCACGCCGCCTAAACAAAGGCTGTGAGGACCGTCAAGTGCACCACCGTTTGCCACGATGGTAGGCTCGTCAGCGCCGCTTATCGCTGCTCCCCGCTGGCTGCACAGCCCTTTGACACGCGTGCCTGGAATAGCCCCATGGCGACACGTTGGCGGATGAGCTGGAGCGGAGATGAAGAGAGGTTGCCTGCCGCGGCAAGCACCTTGCCGCGGCTGAATCCTTGTCGCGCTCGGGAGCCTGTCGCTCACCAAGCCTTCCCGGCAAGCTCCTCTTGCCGGGGTCTTGTTTCCTTCGTGCCTTGAGTGGCCTTCCCGGCAAGCTCCTCTTGCCGGGGCCTTGGACACTTTGTTCTTGAATGGCTCCAAAGGAGCCACGGAGGACCTTGGCGGTCACTAGGCAAGCCCTTCCGCGGGGTGCTGCAACTTCCTGTGCACGAGTTCGGGATACTAGGGTACCCCTACTCTAGTGCACCGACAATCGGTATTATGAGTTTTTGTGTTTTGATGTACCGAAGGTAGTTCGGAGTCCCGAATATGATCACTGACATGACGAGGAGTCTCGAAATGGTCGAGACGTAAAGATTGATATATTGGACGACTATGTTCGGACACCAGAAGTGTTTCGGGAGCTTTCAGACATCTACGGGAGTACCGGGGAGTTACCGGAACCCCCCGGGGAGTATATTGGGCCTAATGGGCCTTAGTGGGAGAAGAGGAGGGGCGGCCAGGGGAGCCGCGCCCCCCTCCCTCTCTAGTCCGAATTGGACAAGGAGGGGAGGGGGCGGCGCCCCCCTTTTTCCTTCTACTCCTCTCTACCTTCCTTCCCTTCTCCTACTCCTACAAGGAAAAGGAGGAGTCCTACTCCTGGTGGGAGTAGGACTCCCCCCTTGGCGCGCCCTCCTTGGCTGGCCGCCTCTCCCCCCTTGCTCCTTTATATATGGGGGAATGGGGCACCTCTAGACACACAAGTTGATCTGTTGATCTCTCCCAGCCGTGTGCGGTGCCCTGAAAGTGCGTTATATCGACTAGAGGGGGGGGGTGAATAGGTGATTTTTATGAATTCTTCACTGAGGAATTTGCTAGTGAGGAAATTCCTAAGCGAAGAACTACTTGCAGCGGAATAAGTACTCAGAAGTAAGCATAACAAAATGCGGGCATGGTCATCATGATGAAATGAAGACAATCACGAGAGTCTGTAAAGCGTAAACACAGGATAACACAAGATGAAGACAAACAGATCAAGAAATTGAACTGAGGAAATTGAGAAAGTCTTCAGTCAAAGTCTTCAAACATAGATATGAATGAACACTCAACACAGTAATGAGGAAATGAAAGGGTTGAGGAAATAGAACCAGTTAGGTTGGTGAAGACAATGATTTGGTAGACCAGTTCCAACTCACTGCCCTCGGTTGTACGTCTGGTTGGAGCGGCTGAGTATTTAAACTCGAGGACACGATCCGGACACC
>JAHIAM010000748.1:0-22646 GCA_021605205.1 Aegilops longissima
GACGTAACTTTCCATATTTGTAACTCCAACTCTTGCCATTTTCGGCATTGTGATATGATATTCCCTCCGTGGTTGGGTTTTCCTCTTTTTGCATTTTGTCCATGTCATGCATTTTATATCATGTCATCATGTGCATCGCATTTGCATCGTGTTAAATCTCATGATTCGAGCATTTTTCCGTTGTCCGTTTTGCAATCCGGCACTCCTATCTCCCCGGCCCCTTTTCGTTTTTCGTGTGCGTTACTAAACCTTCTCGGAATGGACGAGGTTTGTCTAGTGGCCTTGGTATACCACCCGTAGACCACCGGTCAAGTTTGGGTCATTTGGAGCTCGTTTGGTACTCAAGCAGTTAACTTGCTCTACTTAAAGGCCTCTTTTAAGTTGCAGCCCAACACCCCTTCAAAACAGCCCAATAACCCATCTAAGTCACTTCCATGCTCTCCGTCGTTCGATCACGATCGTGTGGTAGCTTCACCCTCATTTGGACTCTCTAGCTCCTCTATGCCTATTTAAACAAACCCCCTCAAATCCGGATCATTCCTCCCGAAACCCTAATCCTTCGTCCTCGCGCGCCCGAACGCGTCGCCCAGCCGCGGACGCGTCCGCCCGCGCCGCCCGCCAATCCCGTGGCAGACGTGCCGTAGCCCGCGCCTCCGCGCGCCAGCAACCCATGCAAGGCCGGCGAGCCCTCCGGCCCTGACCCTTCCGTCCCGATCGCGGGCGCCCTCCGCCGCTCAGCCGTCTCCCGCCCGTCACCGGCGGCAGCGCCGCCGCCCCGGCCCGCCTCGCCGCCCGCCCGCCCATCGCCGCTGCCTCCAGCCGCCCAGCCGATCGCCACCTCGCACGGCCCTCGCGCCCGGACGTCACCTCGCCGGCCCGCCGCCATCTCCTTGGCGCCGGACCCCTGCTCGCCCGAGCTCCTCCTCCCTGCGCCGCCGCCCGGCTCCGTCTCAACCCGGATCCGGGCTCGATCGCGATCAGGCCGAACCGTTGACTTTTCTCTTCCCCTCTAATTTTCTTCTAAGTTTTGCATCTCAAGATTATTTTGTGTCATTTTCTTCATGCTATATCTTTGCATCTGTAGGTCCATTTCGGCGTATAATATGTCAAAATGTTCGCCTCGAAGAGTAGATCATTTCATCTCATTGCATCATTTTCATTTGAGCTCATCTTGATGCGAAATGCTGTTGGAAGAGGGCTATGTGATGTTAGTTTCTGTTTCTTAACAGAACTTGCACTTTTGTTATTTTGCCATGATTGATGTGTGCATCCTATGAATTTGAGTCCTACATGTGTTTTGTAATATGCCATGCCATCTTTCCAGGGGTGTATGCCATGTATTTTTGTGATCTATGTGGTGACTAGCACAAGCATGCAAAGTAGGTGTGTCTGATGTTGCTGATTTCAGCCCTGTTTAGCTGATATTTTGATGCCATGTTAACTTGATGCTACCGAGAGATCATGCATATTTTGAGATACTTCAGTAAGGATGTTTTGTTAAACATGTCTTGCTCTATCCATCCATGCCTTTGTTTGCAATTATGGAGTGCCATAGCTTGAGTCAATCGAGCTCTACTTTTGCTATCAAATGTTTCTGGCAGATTGTTTACATGTTATTCAATTTTGCCAAGGTTGTTGTGGTTGATCCATGTATGCTATGTTATTGTTCTTGCCATGTATGTCTTCTATGCCATGTCTTCTTGATGTATGTATGCTTAGTTTATCATATAAGGCTCTGTAGTGAGTGCATTGAGCTTGTAAACATGCCTACTTGTTATCAGTTTTGACATGCCATGTTGCTGAATCTGTTATGAAACTTTCGATATTGACATGGGTGTTACTATATTTTCTGATCCTTTTTGGCTTATGGTCAGTAAGGGACTTTTGTTCTATGCTTTGAGTAGATTCATGCCATGCCTTGTTTTGCTATTTTAAGTTCCTGTAGCATGTAGTTTTGTTGCTCTGAACATTGCAACCTGATGCTGTTTTTGCCATGTCCAGCCTGATATTTTGTGCACTTTTGCCATGCTTGTTTGAACCTGTTATGATGTGAACTAGCCGTAGCTCAGTGCTCATCTTTTGTCAAGCATCTTGTGTAGATCACTGCCATATACTTTGTTGATACGTTTGGGTGCAGTAGCTTAATTTCTTGTTGCTTGCTAAGTGGCATCATCTGTTAATGGCAGATTGTGCCATTCTTGTTTTGCTTGTCATTTCCAAACCGTGCATCCGATTCCGGTGATCTTTATATCGATTTCAACGAAATCATCTCATCTTTCAGTGGCATACTTGGTTTGCCAAGTTGATGCCTGGTTCATCATTTTCCTTCCGGGCCTTTATCGCATTGCATATCACATCGCATATCATGTCATGTTTTGCATCATGTTGATTGTGCATTGCACGTGATTTATTATGGTTCCTTTGTTTGTGTTGTTGCTTTGGGTAGAGCCGGAGGCGAGTCGTGAGCGAGGAACCTGTTGAGAAAGCTTCACGAGGATCAAGCTTTACGACAACTCTGAGAACATTGCGAGCAAGATGACCATACCCTCGAAATCACTTCTATCTTTGCTATGCTAGTTGCTCGCTCTTTTGCTATGCCTATGCTGCGATGCCTACCACTTGCTATATCATGCCACCCATATTGCCATGTCAGCCCTAACCATCCTTTCCTAGCAAACCGTTGATTGGCTATATTACCGCTTTGCTCAGCCCTCTTATAAGCGTTGCTAGTTGCGGTGAAGCTGAAGTTTGTTCCTTGTTGGAACATGGAGATGTTGTTCCTTTTGGAACATGTTTACTTGTTGGGGATATCACAATATATATCTGCTATAATTAATGCATCTATATACTTGGTAAAGGGTGGAAGGCTCGGCCTTATGCAGTGTTTTGTTCCACTCTTGCCACCTAGTTTCCGTCATACGGTGTTATGTTCCTTGATTTTGCGTTCCTTACGGTTGGGTGATTTATGGGACCCCCTTGACAGTTCGCTTTGAATAAGACTCCTCCGGCAAGGCCCAACTTTGGTTTTACCATTTGCCACCTAAGCCTTTTCCCCGGGTTTTGCGAGCCGAGGTCATCTTTATTTTAACCCCGGCCGGTTCTCCTTGAGTGCTGGTCCAAACTATGTCAGCGCCCGGTGCCATGGAGCAACTTCGAGATAGCCTATCGGAAGTTGGACAATCCGGTGTGCCACGAGCGAGATATGTGCAGCTCCTATCGGGTTTGTCGGCACATTCGGGTGGCTTTGCTGGTCTTGTTTTATTCTGTCGAAATGTCTTGTAGTCCGGGATTCGAGATTGATCGGGTCTTCGGTGAAGAATATCCTTCGTTGACCGTGAGAGCTTATAATGGGCTAAGTTGGGACACCCTGCAGGGTAATATCTTTCGAAAGCCGTGCCCATGATTATGAGGCAGATGGGAATTTGTTAATGTCGGTTGTAGAAAACCCAAGTTGACCTCAATTAAAATACACATCAACGCGTGTGTAACCGTGATGGTCTCTTCTCGGCCGGAGTCCGGAAGTGAACTGATGTTGGAGTTATGTCGGCGTAAGTAGTTCAGGATCACTTCTTGATGGCTACTAGCTTCCGACCGTGCTTTGCTCCTCTTCTCGCTCTCTTTTGCGATGTAGCCACCATATATGCTAGTAAACTTCTGCAGCTCCACTTACTACTCTGTCCTTCCTATAAGCTTAAATAGTCTTGATCTCGCGGGTGTGAGATTGCTGAGTCCCGTGACTCACGATTCTACCAAAACAGTTGCAGTGTCCGGCGATGCGGTGCGAGGTGGCGCAAGCAGAGCTCAAGTGGGAGTTCGACGAGGCGTGGTCGTTACTATGTGTCTTTCACGATGATCGAGTGGTGGTGCCCAGTTGGGACGATCGAGGATCTGTGTAGCATTTGGGGTATCTTCTTTTATTTTGGTTCCGTGGTGGGACCTTGAGTGTACTCTGAATGATGGATGTTTATTTATGTCTTGTGTGAAGTGGCATTTGTAAGCCAACTATGTATCTCTTTCCTTATGTATTACATGGGTTGTGTGAAGATTACCTCACTTGCGACATTGCTTTCAATGCGGTTATGCCTCTAAGTCGTGCCTCGACACGTGGGAGATATAGCCGCATCGAAGCGATACAAGTTGGTAATCGAGCCTTCCCGACAAGGCCCCCTACTTGATTGTTTCTTTGGCGTTGTTGAGTCTAGAATGGAAAATGTTTTGAGTCTTAGGATTATATATATCGGATGTAGGATTCTTTTACTCCCAGTCCTTATTCGCTCTGGTGAGGTATCTGACGTAGAGTTTTGACTCTTCTCTCCTCAAATTTCACTAAAAAATTTTTAGGATCACGTGGGTATCTTGGAATCGTTCCGATGGTTTTGTGCGAGAACATTGTTCTTGGTGCCTCGACATTTAGGGGTTGTGGCGGTGTCCGGGAGTTGAGCTCAGGGTGTTGTCGTCACAATTTTATCGTTGCAGATTCTGGAATACGAGTTTGCCGACATCGAAATCTCTTTTGTGCAGTTGTTGGTGAGATAACCCGATAACCCGATCTTGGGCGAGTCGGGAGTATTGCCATGACTTGTATAACGGATGTTTTTGAAGGTCGAGGTACACGATTTCGAGATTTCTTGGTTATGTGTTGTGGATGGATCTGCTGGATCTAGGTATTGTTAGTTTGGGTGATATATTTTGTGTCCCTGTATCCCCAACACCAGATTGCATAACGAGAAAGTTTGGGAGTTTATAGGTGGGAATTCTAGTAGCTTACGGGATATTCTTTCCGACGGATGTATGATTTGAGATTGGGGTTCAGCGTCTAGTGGTCCGCCCATTCACGGTCGATTCTGATTGGTCGGCGAGGCGTCTTAAAGAATCCTTGGCTATGCTGATTCGGGGGCGTCTTGTTTGTCATTAATGGCGTCCGCTATCGTCGTGTCCGTGTGGGCCCCTACGAACATTTTGGTGAAATCTCTATCATGTGTTTGTTCGGCTCATTCTAGAAGCCAATCTTTTGTTTCGGTTGTGATATTGATTTGTTTCTAAGCAGATGTTGTTTCCATATCTTTATCTAAGTGGCTTCTCACCTTAATGGGCGTGTGATGATTAACTTTGGAATTCATTCGTTCATTCTTGTTCGAATGTTTATTGTGAAGACTATATGTTGCAATTTCTATCCGTTGATTCTACTTATCTATTTGTCTATCAAAGGACTAACGGATGTCACCCTCTTGAGGATGGCTCCATCAGCAGCGTCACGAATCCGGATCGCAATGATGGGATCGGTCGAACCCTCCACCTCCACCTCCGCCTCGGAGGCACTGGCAAGCTATCATGGCAGCCACCAATGCCAATGCTCGAGATGATTTTGCAGCTCTTGCAAGAAGCGTACTCGAGGCAAGGCAATCAAGAAATCAAGGTCAAGGCAACAATCAGCCGCACTTTGCTACTCTCGATCGGTTCCTCGCTAATCAGCGAAGTCTTTCGGTTTACGTGTCCGAGGCCACGAGACGACGATTGGTTGTGGACATCTGCAAGCATTTTGATTGTAGCAATGTCGGACACGAGGACTTTGTCAAGTTTGCATCGTTTCAACTCAAGGATCAAGCTGCTTTGAGTGGTACCGACAATACAAAGATTCGGAGGAGGTCGTGTCATTACAGGATGAGTTCCGCCGAGATTTGAGCTCACCACATTCGAAAAGTGTTGTTGAGAGCAAGCGTGAGGAGTTCCGCAATCTCAAGCAGGGCAACATGTCTGTCTATCAATACAATATCCAGTTCGAGGCTACGCTCGTTTTGCTAAGCAAGGCGTACACGATGAAAAGAGTATGATCTATCAATTCGGAGGTGATGCGAGAGAAGATCTGCAATTAGCTCTTGTGCTTTTGAGCGAGAAAAGTATGATGATTTCTACAACATGGCTCTGAAGCAAGAAGCTGCCCAGCTCAAATGTGAGGCTTCTAAGAAGAGAATCAGGGATGCAGTTCAGTCTTCTTCTTCCTCTCAAGTGGCAGCTAAGCAGCGAAGTTCTACCTTCCTCCTCCTCCGTTCCGTCGGCCTTATCGTGTGAGAAGAACTCAGGTGGCGTGGATCTTCCACCCACCCAACCCAAGCTATCGAACAAGTCTAATTCTCAAGCTCCAGGTCAAGTGCTCCTTACCACCGTCCGCTCTCGGGTGACTTGCAACAAATGTCGTGAGAAAGGTCACTATCACGAACAAGTGCTTCAACCGGGCGCCTTCCGCCTCCTCCTCTGTGAAATCTTCCAGCAATGCGGTGGTCAAGCATAATCCCAAGCATGCAAGGTCAATATGATGAATGCAGCTCAAGCGGAGAATCTTACGATGTGATAATGGGTAATCTCTCGATTAATGATATTCTGCAAAAGTCTTATTTGATCTTTGGTGCATCGCATTCTTTCATCTCAAACCTTTTGCATCTAAGCATGAGTTGTCTTTCAAGATTTGCCTAAACCATTGCTTGATTTGTCTCCCGGGTAAATGCATGATACAAGCTACATGGTTCGGATGTTTCTATCAAGATGGCGATTATAGATTTCTGGCTAAACCAATTGTTCTCGGTGACTCGGATATTGATCTTATTCTCGGAATGGGTGGCTTTATCGGCACAAAGCTCAGCTTGATTGTGCTGCGAGGAAATCAATTGACTCACTCTTCTAATGATGTGATCATCTATGCGCTCGTGATGAAACCATTGGTTGTTTTCTCTCAATGAGAAAGGCGAATTGGATGCTATCTCTCGATTCGATCGTTTGTGAGTACCAAGATGTCTTTCGGAAGAGCTTCGGGTATGCCTCCTCATCGGCCGATTGAGTTAGTTATCGATCTTGAGCACAGCCTTGAACCCGTTTACAAGCGTCCATACAAGCTTGGACTGATGAGCTGAAGGAATTGAAGAAGCAGCTTCGATGAACAAGAGCGTCTGGGTTTGATCGGACCGAGTTCATCTCCTTGGGGTTGTGGTGTTCTTTTTGTCCGGAAGAAGGATGGCGCGGACCGACTTTCGTCGATTACCGTCCATTGAATAAGAAGACAATCAAGAACAAGTATCCACTTCCCAACATCAATGAGCTTTTGAGCAACTCAAAGGTGCTAAAGTGTTCTCAAAGCTTGACCTTCGTTATGGGGTATCATCAGATTCGCATTCGTGAACAAGATATTCCCAAAGGCAGCATTGAGAACAAGCTTTGGTTCTTATGAATATCTTGTCATGTCTTTCGGCCTTGTCAATGCTCCTCCAACATTCTCTCGGATGATGAACTTCATATTCAACCCCTACACCAATGAATTCGTCTTGGTCTATCTTGATGATATTTTGGTCTTCTCCAAGAATAAGAAGGATCATGCCAAACATTTGCGATTGGTGCTAGACAAGCTCGAGTATCAATTCTATCTAAGTTCTCCAAATGTGAATTTTGGCTTGATGAAGTGCTTTATCTTGGTCATATCATCTCCGCCAAGGGCATCGCTGTTAATCCAGAAGGTGTCGCAATTGTGAATTAGGAACCTCCTCGAGAATGTCAAGCAGACTCATGATTTTCTTGGTCTTGCAAGCTATTGCGAAGATTCGTTGAGAACTTCTCCAAGATTGCAAAGCCTCTTTCCAACCTTCTCGAAGCATGTGAAGTATATCGGTCTCCACGAGTGTGGCGTTGCTTTCAATACCCTCAAAAGAAACTCGTCACAGCTCTGTCTTGACTCCTCTGATGAATCCAAGCCATTGAAGTTTTACGTGATGCTTCTCTTCAAGGTCTCGGTGCTGTGTTAATGCAAGAGAAGAGAGTTGTGGCTTATACCTCTCTTGATTGAAGCCCAGCGAAAAGAACTACCCCCTCACGATCTTGAGTTGGCGGTTGTCCATGCATTGATAACATGGAGACATCTCTTGTTGGGAAGGAAAGTGGACATTTCACCGATCACAAGAGTCTCAAGTACATCTTCACTCAGCCCAACCTCAACCTCGAGGCAGACTCGATGGGTGAAATGATTCAAAAGTACAACCCAAGTATTGAATATACTCAGGGCAAGGCCAATGTCATTCGAGATGCTTTGGCGGGGAAGGCTTATTACTGTGATCTAATCCTCAAGCCCTTCCAGCGGATCTCTGTGAAGCTTTCATAAGCTGAATCTTCAAGTTGTTCCTCAAGGCTTTCTTGCCAACCTCATAGTCTCTCCTACTTTGGAAGATCAGATTCGTGAGGCTCAACTTCTGGATACCATGGTGAAAAAGGTGAAGCGTGGTATCGACAAGGGCATTTCAAGTACAAGTGCTTCCACATTGATGACAAAGATACTCTTTTCTTTGAGGACGGATTGTGGTTCCTAAGGGTGATCGAGAAAGTCATTATGAGCGAGGCTCACAATTAGCTTCTATCCATTCATCACGGAAATGCGAAGATGTACCATGACCTCAAGCAGTCATATTGGTGGACTCGAATGGGCGCGAAATTGCTCAATTCGTGAATGAGTGTGATGTCTGCGGAAGAGTGAAAGCAGAACACCAAAGACCAGCTGGTCTCCTTCAACCTCTTGCTATTCAGAATGGAAGTTTGATCATATGAAATGGACTTCGTGACTGGTTTTCCAAAGTCAAGCGTGGAAATGATGCTATCTTCGTTGTCATTGACAAGCTTACTAAAGTGGCTCATTTTCTTCCTATCAAAGAATCCATCCACAGCTAGGTTGGCGAGCTATACACCTCGGGTTGTCTCCTTGCGGCATTCCACAAGTGATCTCTTGAGGACCGTGGCAGCATCTTTACCTCCAAGTTTTGGGATTCTTTTGAAGGCCATGGGCACCAACATTCGTTTGAGCTGAGCTTTCCATCCTCAAACAAGTGGCCAAGTTGGCGAGTAAATCAAATCCTTGAAGATATGCTCGGGGCTTGTGTCATTTCTTCGGTATGAAGTGGGAAGATTGTCTTCCATATCGAGTTCTCCTACAACAACAGCTTCCAAGCGAGTTGGGCAAGGCCCATTCGAAATTCTCTATGGCGGAAAGTGCGTACTCCTCTCAATTAGTGCAGAGACAGGTGAGCGCCAACTTCTTGGCAATGACTTGATCCGAAGCGGAAGAAATGTGCAAAGTCATTCGTGAGAATCTCAAAGCAGCATAATCGCGCCGAGAACTATTATGATGATAAGCACCGTGATGTGGCTTTTGAAATCGGAGACCATGTCTACCTCGCGTCTCTCAATGAAAGGCACTTTCGTTCAACCCGGTATCAAAGGAAGCTTGCCCCTAGATCGTGGGTCCTTTCAAGATCATTGGCAAAAGCGATCTAGCCTATCAACGAGCTTCCATCCAACTTTGCAAGCGTGCGATGTGTTTCGCGTGTCACAACGCCAAGTGCTTCAAGACTCTGAGCACTATCAACCCGAAGATTGACCTTCAAGAAGATCTCTCTTATCATGAGCACCCGTTGCTATTCTTGAAAAGCGGCGCAAGACTACAACAAGTCAATCAAATTCCTGAAAGTGAAGTGGTCACACCATTCCGACCGAAGCCACACAGGGCGCGAGGATCACCTCCGTTCGAATATCCGGAGTTCTTTCAGTCCTAGATCTGGGGCGAGATCCTCTTGTAGTGGTGGAGTGTTGTAACACCGGAGTAACTTTCCATATTTGTAACTCCAACTCTTGCCATTTTCGGCATTGTGATATGATATTCCCTCCGTGGTTGGGTTTTCTTCTTTTTGCATTTTGTCCATGTCATGCATTTTATATCATGTCATCATGTGCATCGCATTTGCATACGTGTCGTCTCATGATTCGAGCATTTTTCCCGTTGTCCGTTTTGCAATCCGGCACTCCTATCTCCCGGCGGCCCTTTTACGTTTTTCCGTGTGCGGGTACTAAACCTTCTCGAAATGGACGAGGTTTGTCTAGTGGCCTTGGTATACCACCGTAGACCACGGTCAAGTTTGGTCATTTGGAGCTCGTTTGGTACTCAGCAGTTAACCACTCTCATAAAGGCCTCTTTTAAGTTGCAGCCCAACACCCTTCAAAACAGCCCAATAACCCATCTAAGTCACTTCCATGCTCTCCGTCGTTCGATCACGATCGTGTGGTAAAACTACACCTCATTTGGACTCTCCTAGCTCCCTCTATGCCTATTTAAACACCTCCCGAAATCCGGATCATCCACCCAAAAACCTAATTTTCCCCTCATTGGCGAGAGTCCGCGTCCCCGGATCAGAGACCGAATCGCCCGCGCCGCCCTACCAATCCCGGGCACTACGTAGGCGCCGCCATCCCGGCCGCCGCCCGGCCGTGAGCCCGAAGAACCCCTCGATCCGAGCCGCCGCCCAGCGCCCCGGCGCCTCTCGCCGCTTCGGCCTTGCCTCGCCGCCGCCGGCCCAGCGCCTCGCCGCCTAACCGCCTCGCCGCGCCGACCGGCCCAGCGCCGCCCGCCCGGCAGCCCCATCTTCGCCCGGCCCGTCGCCCGCCGACCCCCACCCTCCACGCCCGGCCAGCGGCCCTGCCGCCGCTCGCCTTCTCTCCCCTCCGGCGCTCCGCCCGCCCTTGGCCATCAGGAGGAATCCGGATCCCGCCTCGGATCAGCCGAACGCCGTTGACTTTCTTCTTCCCCTCTTTTTCTTCTAAGTTTTTTCATCTATTGATTATTTTGTGTCATTTCTTCATGCTATAACTTTGCATCTGTAGGTCCATTTTAGCGTATAATATATGTCAAAATGTTTGTCTCGAAGAGTAGATCATTTCATCTCATTGCATCATTTTCATTTGAGCTCATCTTGATGCCCGAAATGCTGTTGGAAGAGGGCTATGTGATGTTAGTTTACATTTCTTAACAGAACTTGCACTTTTGTTATTTTGCCATGATTGATGTGTGCACCCTATGAATTTGAGTCCTACATGTGTTTTGTAATATGCCATGCCATCTTTCCAGGGGTGTATGCCATGTATTTTGTGATCTATGTGGTGACTAGCACAAGCATGCAAAGTAGGTGTCTGATGTTGCTGATTTCAGCCCTGTTTTGCTGATATTTTGATGCCATGTTAACTTGATGATACCGAGAGATCTATGCATATTTTGAGATACTTCAGTAAGGATGTTTTGTTAAACATGTCTTGCTCTATCCATCCATGCCTTTGTTTGCAATTATGGTGCCATAGCTTGAGTCAATCGAGCTCTACTTTTGCTATCAAATGTTTCTGGCAGATTGTTTACATGTTATTCAATTTTGCCAAGGTTGTTGTGGTTGATCCATGTATGCTATGTTATTGTTCTTGCCATGTATGTCTTCTATGCCATGTCTTCTTGATGTATGTATGCTTAGTTTATCATATAAGGCTCTGTAGTAGTGCATTGAGCTTGTAAACATGCCTACTTGTTATCAGTTTTGACATGCCATGTTGCTGAATCTATTAGAAACTTTCAATATTGACATGGGTGTTACTATATTTTCTGATCCTTTTGGCTTATGGTCAGTAAGGGACTTTTGTTCTATGCTTTGAGTAGATTCATGCCATGCCATGTTTTGCTATTTTAAGTTCCTGTAGCATGTAGTTTTGCTGCTCTGAACATTGCAACCTGATGCTGTTTTGCCATGTCAGCCTGATATTTTGTGCACTTTTGCCATGCTTGTTTGAACCTGTTATGATGTGAACTAGCCGTAGCTCAGTGCTCATCTTTTGTCGAGCATCTTGTGTAGATCACTGCCATATACTTTGTTGGTACGTTTGGGTGCAGTAGCTTAATTTCTTGTTGCTTGCTAAGTGGCATCATGCTGTTAATGGCAGATTTGTGCCATTCTTGTTTTGCTTGTCATTTGCAAACCGTGCATCCGATTCGGTGATCTTTATATCGATTTCAACGAAATCATCTCATCTTTCAGTGGCATACTTGGTTTGCCAAGTTGATGCCTGGTTCATCATTTCCTTCGGGCCTTTATCGCATTGCATATCACATCTCATATCATGTCATGTTTTGCATCATGTTGATTGTGCATTGCACCGTGATTTATTGTGGTTCCTTTGTTTGTGTTGTTGCTTTGGGTAGAGCCGGAGGCGAAATGCGTGAGCGAGGAACCTGTTGAGAAGCAACTTCGAGGATCAAGCTTTCGACAACTCTGAGAACATTGCGAGCAAATGACCATACCCTCGAAATCACTTCTATCTTTGCTATGCTAGTTGCTCGCTCTTTTGCTATGCCTATGCTGCGATGCCTACCACTTGCTATATCATGCCACCCATATTGCCATGTCAGCCCTAACCATCCTTTCCTAGCAAACCGTTGATTGGCTATGTTCCGCTTTGCTCAGCCCTCTTATAAGCGTTGCTAGTTGCGGTGAAGCTGAAGTTTGTTCCTTGTTGGAACATGGAGATGTTGTTCCTTTTGGAACATGTTTACTTGTTGGGATATCACAATATATATCTGCTATAATTAATACATCTATATACTTGGTAAAGGGTGGAAGGCTCGGCCTTATGCACGGTGTTTTGTTCCTCTTGCCACCTAGTTTCCGTCATACGGTGTTATGTTCCTTGATTTTGCGTTCCTTACGGTTGGGTGATTTATGGGACCCCCTTGACAGTTCGCTTTGAATAAGACTCGTCCAGCAAGGGCCAACTTTGGTTTTACCATTTGCCACCTAAGCCTTTTCCCCGGGTTTCGCGAGCCGGGTCATCTTTATTTAACCCGGGCAGTTCCTCTGAGTGCTGGTCCAAACTGTCAACGCGCCGGTGCCATCGGGGGCACTTGAGATGGTTTACCGGAAGTCTGCTCATCGGTGTGCCACGAGCGAGATATGTGCAGCTCCTATCGGGTTGTCGGCACATTCGGTCGGCTTTTCTGGTCTTGTTTTATTCTGTCGAAATGTCTTGTAGTCCGGGATTCGAGATTGATCGGGTCTTCGGTAGAAGGAATATCCTTCGTTGACCGTGAGAGCTTATAATGGGCTAAGTTGGGACACCCTGCAGGGTAATATCTTTCGAAAGCCGTGCCATGCGTTATGAGGCAGATGGGAATTTGTTAATGTCGGTTGTAGAAAACCCAAGTTGACCTCAATTAAAATACACATCAACGCGTGTAACCGTGATGGTCTCTTCTCGGCGAGTCAAGGAAGTGAACTGAGTGTTGGAGTTATGTCGGCGTAAGTAGTTCAGGATCACTTCTTGATGGCTACTAGCTTCACGACCGTGCTTTGCTCCTCTTCTCGCTCTCTTTTTGCGATGTAGCCACCATATATGCTGAGTAAACTTGCTGCAGCTCCACTTTACTACTCTGTCCTTCCTATAAGCTTAAATAGTCTTGATCTACGGGTGTGAGATTGCTGAGTCCCGTGACTCACAGATTCTACCAAAACAGTTGCAGGTGCGGCGATGCGGTCAGGTGGCTCAGCGAGCTCAAGTGGGAGTTCGACGAGGCGTGGTCGTTACTATGTGTCTTTTCCGATGATCATAGTGGTGCCCGAGTTGGGACGATCGAGGATCTGTGTAGCATTTGGGGTATCTTCTTTTATTTTGGTTCCGTGGTCGGACCTTGAGTGTACTCTGAATGATGGATGTTTATTTATGTATTGTGTGAAGTGGCATTGTAAGCCAACTATGTATCTCTTTCCCTTATGTATTACATGGGTTGTGTGAAGATTACCTCACTTGCGACATTGCTTTCAATGCGGTTATGCCTCTAAGTCGTGCCTCGACACGTGGGAGATATAGCCGCATCGGGGCGATACCGTTAGTTCAATCACATTCCCGAAGGTTTCATTCGTTGGACTCCGTTTGATATTCTTACCTGCTTGAGGAAACTGAAATAGGTAAAAAAACAACAATTCTGGGCTGGGCACACTCCGGTTAATAGGTTAGTCCCAAAAAATAATATAAAGTGTATAATAAACATTAATGTCAAAACAACAGAATATAATATAGCATGGAACCATAAAAAATTATAGATACGTTGGGAGCGTATCAAGCATCCCCAAAGCTTAATTCCTGCTGGGTCATAAAGGTGAGTAAGTAACAAAAACAAATTTTGGTGTGGAATGCTACTTGGCATAATTTCAATGTAATTCTCCTAATTGTGGTATGAATGTTATTCAGATCAAAGATTCAAGATAAAGGTTTAATATTGACATAAAAGTAATAATACTTCAAGCATACTAACTAAGCAATTATGTCCTCTCAAAATAACATGGCCAAGAATTTCATCCCTACAAAATCATATAGTTTAGTCATGCTCCATTTTAGTCAAACAAGAATGCTCTCATCATGCACAACCCGATGACAAGCCAAGCAATTGTTTCATACTTTAGTAATCTCAAACTTTTTCAACCTTCACGCAATACATGGCGTGAGCCATGGACATAACACTATGGGTGGAATAGAATATAATGATGGGTGAGGAGTCCTGGACTAGGGGTGTCAGGATGGCGAACTATCATCATGGCGGACTCAAGACTATGAAGATACAAGATTGAAGACTTACGTCCCTTGTCAGGATGGGACTTTCCTTGGCGTGGAAGGCAAGCTTGGCGATCTGGATCGTAGATCTCCTACCTTTGTAACCGATACTGTGTAACCTAACCTATCCGGTGTCTATATAAACGGAGGTTTTTAGTCAGTGGGACGAACAACAATCATACATAGGCTAGCTTCTAGGGTTTAGCCTCCTTGATCTCGTGGTAGATATACTCTTGTACTACCCATATCATCAATATTAATCAAGCATGGTAGAATTATTACCTCCATCGAGAGGGCGAACACAGGTAAAAACATCGTGTCCCTTGTCTCCTATTACCATCGCCTAGGCGCATAGTTCGGGACCCCCTACCGAGATCCGCGGTTTTGACACCGACATTGGTGCTTTCATTGAGAGTTCCTCTCGTCGTCACCGATAGGCCCGATGGCTCCTTCGATCATCAACAATGAAGCGGTCGGGTGAGATTTTCTCCGGGACAGATCTTCGTGTTGGCGGCTTTACTGCTGCGGGCAATTAACAGCCATCTGGAGCGGATCGAAAGCTTCGCCCCAGCCATCGAGGTCAGATTTGGAGATTTGAACTATCTGGCCCGATATCGCGGAGACTTGATCTTGACGGGTTCGACCCATGATGATAGCGTGCTGCCTTGTCTCGATGGGCATGATCTGGCTCTGCTGATAGCCGAGCGATGCCACAGGACTGCACGGCATCCGCTCCGACCCATAATCGGTCAGTTTCCCGATCGAGGCGAGTGGCTGAACACCGCCTCGGGGCTACAATCTCTGGCGTCGGGCGAACTCCATCCACGTCGCTGCGAAGACCTTGACTCGAAGTGCGGACTCCTCTCCGGGACTCGAACCCTCAGCGACCTCATGTGAATCGATCAGGCGCGGTCATGGAGTTCCTTACTTTCACCGGACATCTTTCAACACTGCGCCCTTTGGCGACATCCTGAATTCACTAAAGTCTCTCTCTTTATCTGGAGAGCCATGGCGGGACTACGGTCATGAAGGTTGAGATCTTGAGACTGACGAAGAAATTCAGCGCCCCCACCACCCGCCGTAGCCCTATCGCATACCCGTGATTTATCAATCCTTTGCTTAACTTGAACTCACTTTTATCCTTGTGAAGGTTACTGTTTGGTACTCCATTTTGACTTGCTAGCCGTGTCTGATTTCTGTCTTACCACAACTACAGGCAACCAACATTTTTTGGAGAAGGAAAGAAAGCGCATAAAGCGAAAACAACCCGAGCGAAAAGAGAAAAAATAAGCTGGCTGTTGCAAATTAACCGACAATCGGAGGCAGTCGCGGTGGCTAATGATGAGTCGGTAGAACTTGACTCCTCGGTCGTCTTATTATTGAACTTGCCATTGCACCTTATTCTCGGGACAACACTGAAATGAGTCGGGCTAGTGATGCGAGGTAATTTCAATTTATTCCGACTCGAAAACTTGCCTCAAAGAAAATAAAGCGTGGAGTGGGTTCGAAAAGTAAAGTTTTCTCACCCTTAAACTTATTTGGATCCCAACTTTCTTTTGAAGAAAACACAGCCTGAAGGTACCTAAAGGCGTAAACCCAGGCAGCTCTGGAGATCTTGTTGCGGCTTGTCTAACATACCACACTACAAAACAAATACACTTCGTGATGATACATATTTGACATAGTAGGTCACGTTTTTGTCATGCATGTACATCCATGGCGATTTTATGACGAGAATCAAGATAGTCATACGCAATGTCGTCGTACAAGTGTTCCATGACATTACCAAATTATCATCACGGAAGTGTCCACTTCCATGACGCGATAAATCGTCACGAAGTGCTTTTCGTCAAGGGTGACCGACCGTGGCATCCACAATAACGAACGCCGTTAAGCTATCGGGTTCGATTTTTGATCCGATAACCCGTTAACATACGGGACCAATGGGAAATTTCCATCGTAAAATTCTGATTGGCGGAGGAACACCTAATCAACTTGTTAGTGGGCGGATGTGCGCCCGTCCATTGGAGGAACATGCCTACGATACATCGACCGTGGCTGGGCCCATGAGAGGCCCATATAGGAAAAGGCGGCCCGATCAAAGGTCTGTATTACTTACTCGGTACTAGCGGGCCAGCCTAATAATGGCCTGCTTAGTAAAAAACCCATTCTGACTGACCGAGATCTGGCCCGTTAATTGTTAAGCTGAATATTTGGGCCCAATTACAGCCCTAGTGACTTTTCGGCATGTTAGAGGCCCAATGTAGACATGGGCCCATTTCAGCCGGTGTGACTTTACGGCCTGGGAATGGCCGGTGCTACCCATGGGCCATATATGCTCGACGGGACGCCGGGCCCACTAACTTGCCCGTGATAAAGGTGTATGATTAAGCTAGCGTGAATTTGGGCACATTAACTTTGTCACATAATTACGGCCCGTGATATACGTACTAAGCTTTTCGGCCTCTTAATGGCCCATGATATCGATGGGCCAATGCTACCTCTTGAGCATTGCGTTGGTTTTCCTTGAAGAGGAAAGGGTGATGCGATAAAGTAAGCGTAAAGTATTTCCTTGAGTTTTGAGAACCAAGGTATCAATCCGATGAGGAGACCACACACGAGTCCCTCACACCTACACAAACAAATAAATCCTACGCAACCAACGCGATAAGGGTTGTCAATCCCTTCACGGTCACTTACGAGTGAGATCGATAGATATGATAAGATAATATTTTTGGTATTTTTATGATAAAGATGCAAAGTAAAATAAAAGGCAATAAGAATAACTAAGTGTTGGAAGATTAATATGATGGAAGATAGACCGGGGCCATAAGTTTCACTAGTGGCTTCTCTTAAGAGCATAAGTATTACGGTGGGTGAACAAATTACTGTTTAGCAATTGATAGAATTGAGCATAGTTATGAGAATATCTAGGTATGATCATGTATATAGGCATCACGTTGGAGGAGACAAGTAGACCGACTCACACTGCATCTACTACTATTACTCCACACATCGACCGCTATCAGCATGCATCTAGAGTATTAAGTTCATGAGAACGAATGCAGCTTTAAGTAAGATGACATGATGTAGAGGATAAACTCATGCAATATGTGATAAACCCCATCTTGTTATCCTCGATGGCAACAATACAATCGTGCCTTGCTGCCCCTCATCCTTTGGGAAAGGACACATAATATTGAACCCAAAGCTAAGCACTTCTCCCATTGCAAGAAAGATCAATCTAGTAGGCCAAACCAAGCTGATAATTGAAGAGACTAGCAAAGATAACCAATCATACATAGAAGAATTCAGAGAAGATTCAGATATTGTTCATAGATAAACTTGGATCATAAACCCACAATTCATCGGTCTCAACAAACACACATAAAGAAGATTACATCGAATAAATCTCCACAAGAGAGGGAGAACATTGTATTGAGATCCAAAAGAGAGAAAAGCCATCTAGCTAATAACTATGGACCCGAAGCAGAGGTAAACTACTCACACATCATCGGAGGCTATGGTGTTGATGTGAAGCCCTCCGTGATCGATGCCCCCCTCTGGCGAACTCAGGAAAAGGCCCCAAGATGGGATCTCACGAATGCAGAAGGTTGCGGCGGTGGAATTAGGTTTTGGCTCTGTGTGTGGTAGTTTGTGGAGTGCGTGGGTATATATAGGAGGAAGAAGAACATAGGTGGAGCAACATGGGGCCCACGAGGATGGAGGGCGCGCCTAGGGGCTAGATGCGCCCCCTACCTCGTTTCCTCCTGGTTGATGTCTTGGCGTGGGTCCAAGTCCTCTGGATCACGTTAGTTCCAAAAATCACGTTCCCGAAGGTTTCATTCTGTTTGGACTCAGTTTGATATTCTTTTCTACCGAAACTACTGAAATAGGCAAAAACAGCAATTAGGCGGCTGGGCCTCCGGTTAATAGGTTAGTCGAAAATAATATAAAAGTGTATAATAAAGCCCATTAATGTCCAAAGCAGAATATAATATAGAATGGAACAATAAAAATTATAGATACGTTGCGAGGCGTATCAAGCATCTAAGCTTAATTCCTGCTCGTCCTCGGTAGGTAAATGATAAAAACAGAATTTTTGATGTGGAATGCTACTTAGCATAATTTCAATATAATTCTTCTTATTGTGTACGAATGTTCAGATTTGATATGATTTAAGATAAAAGTTTAATGTTGACATAAAAACAATAATACTTCAAGCTTCTAACTAAGCAATTATGTCTTATCAAAATAACATAGCCAAAGCAAGTTATCCCTAGAAAATCATATAGTCTGGCTATGCTCCATCTTCCCCACACAAAATATTCATATCATGTACAACCCGGTTTTAGCCAAGCAATTGCTTCATACTTTTACTTGCGCTTCAGCCTTTTCTACTCTTCACATAAAACATGGCGTAAGCCATGGATATAGCACTATGGTGGAGTAAGGTATAATGGTAGGGGTTATGTGGGAAGAAAAAATAAAAGAGAAAGTCTCACATCAACGAGGCTAATCAACGGGCTATGGAGATGCCCATCAATTGATGTTAATGCGAGGGTAAGGATTGCCATGCAGCAGATGCACTAGAGCAATAAGTGTATGAAAGCTCGAAAAGAAACTAAGTGGGTGTGCATCCAACTTCCTTGCTCACGAAACCGGGCATTTGAGGAAGCCCATCATTGGAATATACAAGCCAAGTTCTATAATGAAATTTCCCACTAGTATATGAAAGTGACAAAATGAGAGACTCTCTATTATGAAGATCACGGTGCTACTTTGAAGCACAAGTGTGGTAAAAGGATAGTAACATTGTCCCTTCTCTCTTTTTCTCTCATTTTTTTATTTGGGCCTTTTTCCTCTCTTTTTTTATGGCCTCTTTTATTTTATTTAGTCCGGAGTCTCATCCCGACTTGGGGAATCATAGTCTCCATCATCCTTTCCTCACTTGGGACAATGCTCTAATTATGATGATCATCACACTTTTATTTACTTAAACCTCATGAATTACAACTCAATACTTAAAACAAAATATGACTCTATGTGAATGCATCCGGTGTATGCAGGATATGCAATGAATCAAGAGTGACATGTATGAAAAGAATTATGAGCGGTGGCTTTTCCACAAATCGATGTCAACTACATGATCATGCAAAGCAATATGACAATGATGGGCGTGTCATGATAAGCGAACGATGGAAAATTGCATGGCAATATATCTCGGAATAGCTATGGAAATGCCATGATAGGTAGGTATGGTGGCTGTTTTGAGGAAGATATAAGGAGGTTTATATGTGATAGGCGTATCATATCACGGGGTTTGGATGCACCGGCAAAGTTTGCACCAACTCTCAAGGTGAGAAAGGGCAATGCATGGTACGAAGAGGCTAGAAAATTGCGGAAAGGTAAGTGTGCGTATAATCTATGGACTCACATTAGTCATGAAGAACTCATATACTTATTGCAAAAATTTATTAGCCCTCGAAGCAAAGTACTACTCGCATGCTCCTAGGGAAGGGTTGGTAGGAGTTGACCATCAGCGATCCCGACCGCCACACAGAGAAAGACAATCTATAAATACCTCATGCTCCGACTTCGTTACATAATGGTTCACCATACGTGCATGCTCTGAGGAATCACAAACTCCAACACAAGTATTTTCAATTCCACAATAAATCAACTAGCATAACTATGATATTACCACCTTTATATCTCAAAACAATTATCAAGCATCAAATTTCTCATGATATTAATTAAAGAAAATTGCCATGCTATTTTAAGATTCTCAAAATAATATAAGTCAAGCATGAGAGATCAATAGTTTCTATAAAACAATTCCACCACCGTGCTCTAAAAGATTTAAGTGAAGCACTAGAGCAAAACTATATAGCTCAAAAGATATAAGTGAAGCGCAAAGAGTATTCTAACAAATTCCAAATCAAGTGTGACTCTCTCAAAAGGTGTGTACAGCAAGGATGATTGTGGCAGACAAGAAAATAAAGACTTCAATAATACAAGACGCTCCAAGCAAAACACATATCATGTGGTGAATAAAAATATAGCTCCAAGTAAAGTTACCGATGGAAGTAGACGAAAGAGGAGATGCCTTCCAGGGAATCCCCAAGCTTTGGCTTTTAGGTGTCCTTAGATTATCTTGGGGGTGCCATGGGAATCCCCAAGCTTAGGCTCTTGCCACTCCTTGTTCCATAATCCATCAAATCTTTCACCCAAAACTTGAAAACTTCACAACACAAAACTCAGCAGAAAATCTCGTGAGCTCCGTTAGCGAAAGAAAACAAAAGACCACTTCAAGGTACTGTGATGAACTCATTCTTTATTTATATTGGTGTTAAACCTACTATATTCCAACTTCTATATGGTTTATAAACTATTTTATTAGCCATAGATTCATCAAAATAAGCAAACAACACCACGAAAAACAGAATCTGTCAAGAACAGAACAGTCTGTAGTGATCTGTAACTAACGCAAACTTCTGGAACTCCAAAACATGTACCAAAATAGGAAGACCTATACAATTTGTTTATTGATCAGCACCAATTGGAATCAATATTTTATCACGTTCTGGTGATTTTAACAATTATTTTCATAAACAGAAAGTTTCTGGAATTTTCAGCAAGATCAAATAACTATCATCCAAGAAGATCCTATAGGTTAAACTTGGCACAAACACTAATTAAAACATAAAAACACATCTAACCAGAGGCTATATCAAATATTTATTCCTAAACAGAAGCAAAACACAAAAAAACTAAAAATAAAATTGGGTTGCCTCCCAACAAAGCGCTATCGTTTAACGCCCTAGCTAGGCATAATAGCAAGGATAGTTCTAGGTATTGCCATCTTTGGTAGGCAATCTATAAGTGGATCTCATAATAGATTCATAAAGGTAATTTTATTTTATTTCTAAAGAAGTATTCCATGCCGTTTCCTTAACGGAAATTGGAATCTAATATTCCCTTCCTTCACATCAATAATTGCACCTGTCGTTCTAAGGAAAGGTCTACCAAGAATAATAAGACATGAAGGATTGCAATTTATGTCAAGAACAATAAAATCTCTGGCACATAATTCCTATTTCCAACAACAAGAACATCATTAATTCTTCCCATAGGTTTCTTAATGGTGGAATCCATAAGTGCAAGTTTAGAGAGCAATCATCAAATTCACGGAAACCTAGCAAATCGCACAAAGTTTTGGGATCGTGGAAACACTAGAACCCAAATCACACAAAAACATAGCATTCATGATCTTTAATTTTAATTTTAATAGTAGGTTCCCACTCATCATAAAGTTTTCTAGGGATAGAAACTTCCAACTCAAGTTTTCTTCATAAGATTGCATCAAAGCATCAGCGATATGTTTGGTAAAGGCTTTATTTTGACTATAAGCATGTGGAGAATTTATACGGATTGCAACAAGGAAATACAATCTATCAAAGAAATTATCATAATTAAATTCCTTGAAATCCAAAATAGTGGGTTCATTAATATCTAGAGTTTTGATCTCTTCAATCCCACTTTTATCAATTTTAGCATCAATATCTAAAAACTCAGAATTTTGGAGCGCCTTCTAGGTAAAGGTGGATCATATTCAGTCCCATCATTATTAAGATTCATATTGCAAAATAAAGATTTAATAGGGACACATCAATAACTTTTAGATCTTCCTCTTTATTTTCATAAAAAATCCGACAGCGGCCATCTTATTAACTAAGGTGGCACCTTATCGAAACTTCACTATTAATTTCTCAAGATGAGCAATCTGAGATTTCAAACCATCAAATTCTTTAGACATATCATCGAGCTCTTTATTCATATAGCCCATAAAGCTTTTTGTTCCATAAGCTCGTTTCTAAAAGAAATTATTATGCTCATTGTAAGACCATAAAACTCGGACGTTGCTTTCGATCTCTTCTAACCTTTTAGGTGAAGATCACCAAATCTAGGTAGAGCCATCGTGACAAGCAAGCAATCCAACACACGAGCAAACAAGAAGCGGCGAGAAAAAGTGACGGAAAAGAGAGGCGAATAAAGCGGCAGCGGTGAAGTGGGGAAGAGGAAAGCAGCGGCAAATGGCAAATAATGTAATCACGGGAGATAAGGGTTTGTGATGGGTACTTGGTATGTTTGGTATGTTGACTTTACGTGGACTCCCGACAGCGGCGCTAGAAATGGCTCGT
>JAHIAM010000749.1:0-52894 GCA_021605205.1 Aegilops longissima
CAAGACTTTCAATATTGACATGAGTGTTACTTTATTTTCTAGTCCTTTTGGCTTATGGTCAGTAAGGGACTTTTGTTATAGGCTTTGAGTAGATTCATGCCATGCCATGTTTTGCTATTTTAAGTTCCTGTAGCATGTAGTTTTGATGCTCTGAACATTGCAACCTGTTACTGTTTTTGCCATGTCCAGCCTGTTACTTTGAGCACTTTTGCCATGCTTGTTTGAACCTGTTATGATGTGAACTAGCCGTAGCTCAGTGCTCATCTTTTGTCGAGCATCATGTGTAGATCACTGCCATGTGCTTTGTTGTTACGTTTGGGTGCAGTAGCTTAATTATTTGTTGCTTGCAAAGTGGCATCATGCTGTTAATGGCAGATTTGCGCCATTCTTGTTTTGCTTGCCATTTGCAAACCGTGCATCCGATTCGGTGATCTTTATATCGATTTCAAGCGAAATCATCTCATCTTTCAGTGGCATGCTTGGTTTGCCAAGTTGATGCCTGGTTCATCATTACCTTCGGGCGCACATAAGCATTGCATATCTCTTCATGCATATCATGTCATGTTTTGCATCATGTTGATTGTGCATTGCACCGTGATTTATTGTGGTTCCTTTGTTTGTGTTGTTGCTTTGGGTAGAGTCGGAGGCGAGTGCGTGAGCGAGGAGCCTGTTGAGAGCGTTTTCGAGGATCAAGCTTTCGACAACTCTGAGAACATTGCAGGCAAGATGACCATACCCTCGAAATCACTTCTATCTTTGCTTTGCTAGATGCTCGCTCTTTTGCTATGCCTATGCTGCGATGCCTACCACTTGCTATATCATGCCACCCATATTGCCATGTCAGCCCCTAACCATCCTTTCCTAGCAAACCGTTGATTGGCTATGTTACCGCTTAGCTCAGCCCTCTTATAGCGTTGCTAGTTGCAGGTGAAGCTGAATTTGTTCCTTGTTGGAACATGGAGATGTTGTTCCTCTTTGGAACATGTTTACTTGTTGGGGATATCACAATATATATATATATCTGCTATGTTTAACACATCTATAGACTTGGTGAAGGGTGGAAGGCTCGGCCTTATGCAGTGTTTTGTTCCTCTTGCCACCCTAGTTTCCGTCATACGGTGTTATGTTCCTTGATTTTGCGTTCCTTACGGTTGGGTGATTTATGGGACCCCTTGACAGTTCGCTTTGAATAAGACTCCTCCAGCAAGGCCCAACTTTGGTTTTACCATTTGCCACCTAAGCCTTTTCCCGGGTTTCGCGAGCCGAGGGTCATCTTATTTTAAACCCCGGGCCAATGCTCCTCGAGTGTTGGTCCAAACTAGAGCCACTTGCGGTGCCACCGAGAGGCAACTTGGGGCATCTTCGGTTGCCGTCGTAGTGTTCATCCGGATGTGCCACGAGAGCGAGATATGTGCAGCTCCTATCGGGATTTGTCGGCTGTCAGGCGGCTTCTGGTCTTGTTTTATTGCTGTCGAAATGTCTTGTAGTCCGGGATTCGAGATTGATCGGGTCTTCCGGTAGAAGGAATAATCCTTCGTTGACCGTGAGAGCTTATAATGGGCTAAGTTGGGACACCCCTGCAGGGTATTATCTTTCGAAAGCCGTGCCCGCGGTTATGAGGCAGATGGGAATTTGTTAATGTCCGGTTGTAGAAAACCTAAAGTGGACCTCAATAAAATACACATCAACGCGTGTGTTACCGTGATGGTCTCTTCTCGTGGTCCGGAAGTGAACACGATGTTGGAGTTATGTCGGCGTAAGTAGTTCAGGATCACTTCTTGATCAAAGCTAGTTTCACGACCGTGCTTTGCTTCTCTTCTCGCTCTCTTTTGCGAATTAGCCACCATATATGCTAGCCGCTTGCCGCAGCTCCACTTTAATACTATGTCCTTCCTAAAGCTTAAATAGTCTTGATCTCGCGGGTGTGAGATTCTGAGTCCCGTGACTCACAGATACTTCAAACACAGTTGCAGGTTCCGATGAGGCGGTCAGGATGATTCCACCGAGCTCAAGTGGGAGTTCGACGAGGCGTGGTCGTTACTATGTTTCGTTTCGGATGATCAGTAGTGGTGCCTGTTGGGGACGATTCGGGATCTGTGTTAGCTTGTGGGGTATCTTCTTCATTTTGGTTCCGAGTCGGACCTTGAGTGTACTCTGAATGATGTATGTTTAATTATGTCTTGTGTGGCGTGGCGATTGTAAGCCAACTATGTACCTTTCTCCTTAAATTATTACATGGGTTGTGTGAAGATTACCTCACTTGCGACATTGCTTTCAATGCGGTTATGCCTCTAAGTCGTGCCTCGACACGTGGGAGATATAGCCGCATCGGGCGTTAAGTTGGTATCGAGCCTTCCCGACTTAGGAGCCCCTACTTGATTGTTTGCTGCCGTTGTTGAGTCTAGAATGGAAAATGTTTTGAGTCATTTAGGAATTATATATCGAGAGATAGGAATTCTTTTGCTTCCAGTCCTTGACCTTACGGTGAGGTATCTGGCGTGAGTTTTGACTCTTCTCTCCTCAAATTTCACTAAAATTTTTTTTTTAGGATCACGTGGGTATCTTGGAATCGTTCGATGGTTTTGTGGCGAGAACATTGTTCTTGGTGCCTCGACATTTAGGGGTTGTGGCGGTGTCCGGGGAGTTGAGCTCGAGGTGTTGTGGTCACAATTTTATCGTTGCGATTACGGAATACGAGTTTTGCCGACATCGAAATCTCTTTTGTGCAGTTGTTGGTGAGATAACCTGATAGCCCGATCTTTGTGGCGAAAAGGGAGTATTGCCATGACTTGCATAACGGATGTTTTTGAAGGTCGAGGTACCACGATTTCGAGGATTTCTTGGTTATGTGTTGTGGATGGATCTGGTGGATCTAGGTATTGTTAGTTTGGGTGATATATTTTGTGTCCCTGTATCCCCAACACCAGATTGCATAACCAGAAAGTTTGGGAGTTTATAGGTGGGAATTCTAGTAGCTTACGGGATATTCTTTCCGACGGATGTATGATTTGAGATTGGGGTTCAACGTTTAGTGGTCCGCTCTTTCACGGTCGATTCACGAGTGGTCGCGAGGCGTCTTAAAGAATCCTTGGCTATGCTGATTCGGGGCGTCTTGTTAGTCATTCGTGACGTCCGCTATACGTCGTGCCCGTGTGAGCCCCACCACGAACACTTTGAGCGAAATCTCTATCATGTGTTTGTTCCGGCTCATTCTAGAAGCCAACCTTTTGTTTTCAGTTATGATATTCGAATTGTTTCTCAGTCAGTTGTTGTTTCCATATCCTTTATCTAAGTAGCTTCGCACTTATTGGACGTGTGACGATTAACTTTGGAATTCATTCGTTCATTCTTGTTCGAATGTTTATTGTGAAGACTATATGTTGCAATTTCTATCCGTTGATTCTACTTATCATTTTGTCTATCAAAGGACTAACGGATGTCACCCTCTTGAGGATGGCTCCGCCAGCGTCGAATCCGGATCGCAATGATGGGGATCGATCGAATCCTCCACCTCCACCTCCACCTCCGCCTCGAGCGTGGCAAGCTATTATGGCAGCCACCAATGCCAATGCTCGAGATGATTTTGCAGCTCTTGCAGAAGCGTACTCGAGGGCAAGGCAATCAAGGCAATCAAGGCAATCAAGGTCAAGGCAACAATCAGCCACACTTTGCTACTCTCGGTCGGTTTCTCGCTAATCAGCGAAGTCTTTCGGTTTACGTGTTGAGGCACAGAGGCGATGATTGGTTAGTGGACATCTGCAAGCACTTTGGTGTAGCAATGTCGGACACGAGGACTTTGTCAAGTTTGCATCGTTTCAACTCAAGGATCAAGCTGCTGAGTGGTTCGACAATACAAAGATTCGAGAGGAGGTCGTGTCATTACAGGATGAGTTCGCCGTGATTTCGAGCTCATCACATTCGAAGAGTGTTGTGGAGAGCAAGCGTGAGGAGTTCCGCAATCTCAAGCAAGGCACCTTGTCATCTATCAATACAATATCCAGTTCGAGCTTCGCTTTCGTTTTGCTAAGCAAGATGTACACGATGAAAGGAGTATGATCTATCGATTCGGAGGTGGTGCGAGAGAAGATCTGCAATTACCTCTTGTGCTGTTTGAGCGGATAAGTCGATGATTTCTACAACATGGCTCAAGCAAGAAGCGGCTCAGCTCAAATGCGAGGCTTCTAAGAAGAGAATCGGGGCGCATGATTCAGTCCTCCTCGTCCTCTCAAGTGGCAGCCAAGCAGCAGAAGTTTTATCTGCCCCTCCTCCGTTCCGTGACCTTACCAGTGAGAAGAACTCAGGTGGCGTGGATCTTCCACCCACCCAACCCAAGCTATCGAACAAGTCTAATTCTCAAGCTCCAAGGTCAAGTGCTCCTTACCACCGTCCGCTCTACGAGGTCACTTGCAACAAGTGTCGGCAGAAGGGTCACTATCTTGAACAAGTGCTTCAACCAGGCGTCTTCCGCCTCCTCCTCTGTGAAATCTTCCGGCAATGCGGTGGTCAAGCATAATCCAAAGTATGCCAAGGTCAATATGATGAATGCAGCTCAAGCGGAGGATTCTTGAGATGTGCTAATGGGTAATCTCTCGATTAATGATATTCTGCTAAAGTCTTATTTGATCTTGGTGCATCGCTTTCTTTCATTTCGAGACCTTTTGTTGCCAAGCATGAATTTGTGACGGAAAGATTCCTACTCCGTTGAAGATTGTGTCCCGGGCAAGCAAATGACATCTAATGTTTGTGTCCGGATGTTTCTATCAAGATGGGCGATTATAGATTTCTTTCTAAACCGGTGGTTCTTGGTGACTCGGACATTGATCTTATTCTCGGAATGGGTGGCTTTATCGGCACAAAGCTCAGCTTGATTGTGCTGCTGTGGAAATTCAATTGACTCATTCTTCTAATGATGTGATCATCTATGCCTCTCGTGATGAAACTATTGGTTGTTTTCTCTTAATGAGAAGGGCGAATTGAATGCCATCTCTCGATTCGATCGTTTGTGAGTACCAAGATGTCTTTCGGAAGAGCTTAGGGTATGCCTCCTCATCGGCCGGTCGAGTTAGTTATCGATCTTGAGCAACATCGAACCCGTTTGCAAGCGTCCATATAAGCTTGGACCTGATGAGCTGAGGAATTGAAGAAGCAGCTCGATGAACAAGAGCGTCTGGGTTTGATCGGACCGAGTTCATCTCCTTGGGGTTGTGGTGTTCTTTTGTCGGAAGAAGGATGGCTCGGACCGACTTTGTGTCGATTACCGTCCATTGAATAAGAAGACAATCAAGAACAAGTATCCACTTCCCAACATCAATGAGCTTTTCGAGCAACTCAAAGGTGCTACAGTGTTCTCTAAGCTTGACCTTCGTATGGGGTATCATCAGATTCGCATTCGTGAACAAGATATTCCCAAGACAGCATTCAGAACAAGCTTTGGTTCTTATGAATATACTGTCATGTCTTTCGGCCTTGTCAATGCTCCTCCGACTTTCTCTCGGATGATGAATTTCATATTCAATCCCTACACCAATGAATTCGTCTTGGTCTATCTTGATGATATTTTGGTCTTCTCCAAGAATAAGAAGGATCATGCCATACATTTGCGATTGGTGCTAGACAAGCTCAGAGAGTACCAATTCTATGCGAAGTTCTCCAAATGTGAATTCTGGCTTGATGAAGTGCTTTATCTTGGTCATATCATCTCTGCCAAGGGCATCGCTGTTGATCCAGAAGGTGTCGCAATTGTCAATTGGGAACCTCCTCGAATGTCAAGCAGCTCGCATGCTTTCTTGGTCTTGCAAGCTATTGCGAAGGTTTGTTGAGAACTTCTCCAAGATTGCAAAGCCTCTTTCCAACCTCCTCGAAGCAGGTGAAGTATATACGGTCTCCCGAGTGTGGCGTTGCTTTCAAGACCCTCAAAGAGAAACTCGTTACAGCTCTGTTCGACTCCTCTGATGAATCCAAGCCATATGAAGTGTTACGTGATGCTTCTCTTCAAGGTCTCGGTGCTGTGTTAATGCAAGAGAAGAGAGTTGTGGCTTATACCTCTCGTCGAGTTGAAGCCCAACGAGAAGAACTACCCCACTCACGATCTTGAGTTGGCGGCGAGTTGTCCATGCTTTGATTACTTGGAGACATCTCTTGTTGGGAAGGAAAGTGGACATTTTCACTGATCACAAGAGTCTCAAGTACATCTTCACTCAGCCTAACCTCAACCTCGAGGCAGACTCGATGGGTGAAATGATTCAAGAGTACAACCCAAGTATTGAGTATACTCGGGCAAAGCCAATGTCATTCTGAGGCGCTTTGAGCGGAAAGCTTCTGCAGCAGTCTAATCCTCAAGCCCTTTCGGCGGATCTCTGTGAATCTTTCCATAAGCTGAATCTTCAAGTGGTTCCTCAAGGCTTTCTTGCCAACCTCATAGTATCTCCTACTTTGGAAGATCAGATTCGTGAGGCTCAACTTACGGATACCATGGTGAAGAAAGTGAAGCGTGGTATCGACAAGGGCATTTCAAGTACAAGTGCTTCCATGTGGATGACAAAGACACTCTGTTCTTTGAGGACGGATTGTGGTTCCTAAGGGTGATCTCGAAAAGTCATTATGAGCGAGGCTCACAATTCGCTTCTATCCATTCATCTGGAAGTGCGAAGATGTACCATGACCTCAAGCAGGCATATTGGTGGACTCGAATGAAGCGAGAAATTGCTCAATTCGTGAATGAGTGTGATGTCTGCGGAAGAGTGAAAGCAGAACACCAAAGACCAGCTGGTCTCCTTCAACCTCTTGCTATTCCTGAATGGAAGTTTGATCATATTGAAATGGACTTCGTGGTGGCTTTCCAAAGTCAAGCGTGGAAATGATGCTATCTTCGTTGTCATTGACAAGCTTACTAAAGTGGCTCATTTTCTTCCTATCAAAGAATCCATCACTGCAGCTCGGTTGGCGAGCTATACACCTCGAGGATTGTCTCCTTGCGGCATTCCACAAGTGATCTCTTCAGACCGTGGCAGCATCTTTACCTCCAAGTTTTGGGATTCTTTTCAGAAGGCCATGGGCACCAACATTCGTTTCAGCACAGCTTTCCATCCTCAAACAAGTGGCCAAGTTGAGCGAGTAAATCAAATTCTTGAAGATATGCTCGGGGCTTGTGTCATTTCCTTGGTATGAAGTGGGAAGATTGTCTCCCTTATGCGAGTTCTCTTACAACAACAGCTTCCAAGCGAGTTGAGGCAAGGCCCCATTGAAATTCTCTATGGCGAGAAAGTGCGTACTCCTCTCAATTAGTGCGAGGCGGTGAGCGCCAACTTCTTGGCAATGACTTGATCACGAAGCGGAAGAAATGTGCCAAGTCATTCGTGAGAATCTCAAAGCAGCGCAATCGCGCCGGAAAAGCTATTATGATGATAAGCACCGTGATGTGACTTTTGAAATCGGAGACCATGTCTACCTCGCGTCTCTCAATGAAAGGCACTCGTCAACCCGGTATCAAAGGAAGCTTGCCCCTAGATCGTGGGTCCTTTCAAGATCATTGGGAAAAGAGGCGATCTCGCCTATCAACGAGCTTCCATCCAACTTTGCAAGCGTGCGATGTGTTTCACGTGTCACAACCTTCGCAAGTGCTTCAAGACTCTGAGCGCACTATCAACTTCGAAGAGATTGACCTTCAAGAAGATCTCTCTTATCATGAGCACCCGTTGCTATTCTTGAAGAAACCGGCGCAAGACTACGCAACAAGTCAATCAAATTCCTGAAAGTGAAGTGGTCACACCATTCCGACCGAGAAGCTACACGGGGCGCGAGGATCACCTCCGTTCGAGTATCCGGAGTTCTTTCAGTCCTAGATCTCGGGGCGAGATCCTCTTGTAGTGGTGGAGTGTTGTAACACCGGAGTAACTTTCCATATTTGTAACTCCGACTCTTGCCATTTTCGGCGTTGTTATATGATATTCCCTCCGTGGTTGGGTTTTCTCCTTGTTGATTTTGTCCATGTCATGCTTTTTATATTATGTCATCATGTGCATCGCATTTGCATACGTGTTAGTCTCATGATTCGAGCATTTTTCCGTTGTCCGTTTTGCAATCCGACCTCCTATCTCCCCGGCGGTCCTTTTACGTTTTTCCGTGTGCGGGTATTAAACCGTCTCGAAATGGACCGAGGTTTGTCTAGTGGCCTTGGTATAACACCGGAGACCACCGGTCAAGTTTGGATCATTTGGAGCTCGTTTGGTACTCAGCAGTTAACCGCACCTTCATAAAGGCCTCTTTTAAGTTGCAGCCCAACACCCTTCAAAACAGCCCAACAACCCATCTAAGTCACCTCCATGCTCTCCGTCGTTCGATCACGATCGTGTGGAAAACTACACCTCATTTGGACTCTTCTAGCTCCCTCTATGCCTATTTAAGCAAACCTCCCCAAATCCGGATCATTCCACCCTAACCCTAGCAGTTTCGCCCCTCGCGCCGCGGACACGTCCGGCGAGCGAGACCAGCGTCCGCCCGCCGCCGCCGACCAATCGTGGGCGCCACACGTCCACCGCGCCCCACATCGCGCATGCCCGCTTGGCCAGCGAGCCTCCGGGCCCAGCCGCGCCAGCAGCCCGCCTCCCGCCGCGCCGCCTCCCGGCCGCCCGCCCGCGAGGCGCCGCCGCCCGCCGCCTCCGCCTTCCCAGCGAGCTCCCCGCCGCCCGCCCTCCCGGCCGTCCGTGCCCAGCCCTCCGGCCCCATGGCGCCCGGCCTCAGCGAGCCGGCGCCCGGCCCGCCGGATCCGCCCCGGCGGCCTCCTCCGTCTTCCCAGCGAGCCCCGCCGCCTCCACCGCCGATCGGGTCGGGAGCCAGATCCGACCTCGGGCTCCACCGTTGACCTCTTCTCCTCTCTTTTCCCCTAAGTCCTTAAATCTTTGTAATTTCGTGCAATTTTCATCATGCTATATCTTCGCATCCGTAGATCCATTTTTCGCGTATAATATGTCAAAATGTTCGTCTCGAAGAGTAGATCATTTCATTCCATTGCATCATTTTCATTTGAGCTCATCTTGATGCCCGAAATGCTGTTGGAAGAGTGCAAGGTGCTGATAGTTTCTGTTTTTATCAGGAGTTGCACTTTTGTTATTTTTGCTATGATTAATATGTGCACCCAATGGATTTGGTTCCTACATGAGTTTTGTAAAATGCCATGTCATCTTTCCAGTGGTATATGCCATGTATTTTTGTGATCTATGTGGTGACTAGCACAAGCATGCAAAGTAGGTGTCCTAATGTTGCTGATTTCAGTCCTGTTTTAGCTGGTTTTGATGCCATGTTTGCTTGATGATACCGAGAGATCTATGCATATTTTGAGATACTTCAGTAAGGGTGTTTTGTAAAGCATGACTTGCTCTATCCATCCATGCCTTTGTTTGCAATTATGGGATGCCATAGCTTGAGTCAATCGAGCTCTACTTTTGCTATCAAATGATTCCTGGCAGATTGTATCGTGTTATTCAATTTTGCCTAGCTTGTTGTGGTTGATCCATATATGCTATGTTAGTGTTCTTGCCATGGATGTCTTCTATGTCATGTCTTCTTGATGTATGTATGCTTAGTTTATCATTTGAGGCTCTGTAGTGAGTGCATTGAGCTTGTTAACATGCCATCTCGTTATCAGTTTTGACATGTCTAGTTGCTGAATCTGTTAACAAGACTTTCAATATTGACATGAGTGTTACTATATTTTCTAGTCCTTTTGGCTTATGGTCAGTAAGGGACTTTTGTTATAGGCTTTGAGTAGATTCATGCCATGCCATGTTTTGCTATTTTAAGTTCCTGTAGCATGTAGTTTTGATGCTCTGAACATTGCAACCTGTTACTGTTTTTGCCATGTCCAGCCTGTTACTTTGAGCACTTTTGCCATGCTTGTTTGAACCTGTTATGATGTGAACTAGCCGTAGCTCAGTGCTCATCTTTTGTCGAGCATCATGTGTAGATCACTGCCATGTGCTTTTTTGTTACGTTTGGGTGCAGTAGCTTAATTATTTGTTGCTTGCAAAGTGGCATCATGCTGTTAATGGCAGATTTGCGCCATTCTTGTTTTGCTTGCCATTTGCAAACCGTGCATCCGATTCGGTGATCTTTATATCGATTTCAACGAAATCATCTCATCTTTCAGTGGCATGCTTGGTTTGCCAAGTTGATGCCTGGTTCATCATTACCTTCCGGGCGCACATAAGCATTGCATATCTCTTCATGCATATCATGTCATGTTTTGCATCATGTTGATTGTGCATTGCACCGTGATTTATTGTGGTTCCTTTGTTTGTGTTGTTGCTTTGGGTAGAGTCGGAGGCGAGTGCGTGAGCGAGGAGCCTGTTGAGAACGTTTTCGAGGATCAAGCTTTCGACAACTCTGAGAACATTGCAGGCAAGATGACCATACCCTCGAAATCACTTCTATCTTTGCTTTGCTAGATGCTCGCTCTTTTGCTATGCCTATGCTGCGATGCCTACCACTTGCTATATCATGCCACCCATATTGCCATGTCAGCCCCTAACCATCCTTTCCTAGCAAACCGTTGATTGGCTATGTTACCGCTTAGCTCAGCCCTCTTATAGCGTTGCTAGTTGCAGGTGAAGCTGAATTTGTTCCTTGTTGGAACATGGAGATGTTGTTCCTCTTTGGAACATGTTTACTTGTTGGGGATATCACAATATATATATATATATCTGCTATGTTTAACACATCTATAGACTTGGTGAAGGGTGGAAGGCTCGGCCTTATGCCTGGTGTTTTGTTCCACTCTTGCCACCCTAGTTTCCGTCATACCGGTGTTATGTTCCTTGATTTTGCGTTCCTTACACGGTTGGGTGATTTATGGGACCCCCTTGACAGTTCGCTTTGAATAAGACTCCTCCAGCAAGGCCCAACTTTGGTTTTACCATTTGCCACCTAAGCCTTTTCCCCGGGTTTCGCGAGCCGAGGGTCATCTTATTTTAAACCCCGGGCCAATGCTCCTCTGAGTGTTGGTCCAAACTAAGCCACTTGCGGTGCCACCACGAGGCAACTTGGGGCATCTTGGTTGCCGTCACGTAGTGTTCATCCGGATGTGCCACGAGAGCGAGATATGTGCAGCTCCTATCGGGATTTGTCGGCTGTCGGGCGGCTTTGCTGGTCTTGTTTTATTCTTTGTCGAAATGTCTTGTAGTCCGGATTCGAGATTGATCGGGTCTTCCGGTAGAAGAATAATCCTTCGTTGACCGTGAGAGCTTATAATGGGCTAAGTTGGGACACCCTGCGAGGTATTATCTTTCGAAAGCCGTGCCCGCGGTTATGAGGCAGATGGGAATTTGTTAATGTCGGTTGTAGAAAACCTAAAGTGGACCTCAATAAAATACACATCAACGCGTGTGTTACCGTGATGGTCTCTTCTCGGAGTCAGGGAAGTGAACACGATGTTGGAGTTATGTCGGCGTAAGTAGTTCAGGATCACTTCTTGATCAAAGCTAGTTTCACGACCGTGCTTTGCTTCTCTTCTCGCTCTCTTTTGCGAATTAGCCACCATATATGCTAGCGCTTGCTTGCAGCTCCACTTTAATACTATGTCCTTCCTAAAGCTTAAATAGTCTTGATCTCATGGTGTGAGATTGTTGAGTCCCGTGACTCACGGATACTTCAAACACGATTGCGAGGTTCCGATGAGGCGGTCAGATGATTCCACCGAGCTCAAGTGGGAGTTCGACGAGGGCGTGGTCGTTACTATGTTTCGTTTCGGATGATCGATAGTGGTGCCCTGTTGGGGACGATTCGGGGATCTGTGTTAGCTTGTGGGGTATCTTCTTCATTTTGGTTCCGTAGTCGGACCTTGAGTGTACTCTGAATGATGTATGTTTAATTATGTCTTGTGTGGCGTGGCGATTGTAAGCCAACTATGTACCTTTCTCCTTAAATTATTACATGGGTTGTGTGAAGATTACCTCACTTGCGACATTGCTTTCAATGCGGTTATGCCTCTAAGTCGTGCCTCGACCGTGGGAGATATAGCCGCATCGAGGCGATACACCCGGGTCACCCACCACGTTGCGGTGGTAGAGGAACAATCTTGACGCTTCCCTATATTGAAAACTAGTCATGTCCGGGCTTAGAACCCCCATGCGGATTCCAGCGGAGGGCGGACTTTGATCAAGCACTTGAACTTAAAGTCGGGCATCGGACGGACTCGTTGGACAACGTCCAGCAATCCAAGCTTCAAATTCGAAACTTCTCAGCCTTGAGCCTTGAGATGGGTAGGGTTCGGACTTAATTCCACCCACCCGCCCGGACATATGCGATCTATCTCTAATCCGGCAGAGCCCGCTGAGACAGATTACATCACTCTTGGGCGATTCCTCCCTGGTTATGGACAGGATAAAGGACTGCCGAGAGGAAAACATAATCTCAATTTTTGCAATAATTGCGCGGACGAGGACTCTTGAGCGCCGTCGGCCGCCGTGAAATTACACGCGCACGACTGGCATCCATAGTGCGAAAATCTTGTGCGATGGAGAGTTTCGGACAACCGAAAATAATTTTTGGGACAATCCGGCCCGAATACAACCCTAGTCCGCAACAAAAGGGTGCAGTACACTCAGGCACTAGATACAAAACCAAAAAGCAAAGACCCCATAAAGGACGCAGAACCGTACTAGAGGGATGGCTTAGCGGACCTGTAAAATTCACGAGTCTGAAGGCGCCGTCCCAACACATAACCTTCGAGCATGTTGGATATTACGGCAGGTGACCAAAAGTGGAAGGAGCTTCTAGCCCGGAAAACCACTCCAACAACATTGATGCGGTATCAACAGTCTTGAGACTTTCGCATCAAATAATATCGGAAGCGAACAATCCATGACCTCGCCGAAGTCTACCAAGTAGCAACAATCAATCCATGGGCGACACAGCCATCACCTTCAACGCCAGCGACGAACCTAAATCCCGGACAGCCCGAGCTCGGCCGACCGGTACTTAGTCCAATAGTGGGCGACTTTCGACTTACAAAAGTCCTCATGGATGGCGGCGATGGATTAAACCTCATCTACGAGAAACCCTTCAAAAATGGAAATAGTGGAGCCGCATTGAGCGAAGCAGCACAACCTTTAGAGGAATAATCCCTAGCCGGAAGGCGCGCACCTGAGGAAAAATTACACTCGATGTGGTATTGGCTCACCGGACAATTACAGATCCGAAGAAGTCACGTTCCAAGTGGCCCCGTTCAACAGCGAGATATCGCGCTATATTAGGGACGAGAGGCATTCACACTTTTCAAGCCGTACCCCATTACGGGTACATGAAGCTCAAAATGCACGGGCCCGCGGAATAATCACTCTTGTTAGTGATCCGGACATAGCACTCCGCTGACGAAAACAAGACAGCCGCATTAGTCTTAGAGGCACTATCAAAGCCCTAGCGGCGGAGGAACTCACCGCGCTTCGCTCTACGGTGAATAGGGGCGATGTGATACTCGATAAGAGATCCAAGTCCACCTCCTTTAAACCAGCAGATGAAATAGTAAAATTCCAGGTCCCCCAACGGACCCTACAAAGGCGGCCTCCATCGGGGCACAATTGAACCACGATGTAGGCGCGCGCTTTGCGAAATTCCCGGGAAAATTGGGACATTTTGCTGGCACCCCTCGGATATGCCGGAATCCCACGCAGATTGGCGAACACAGCCTAAACATCCTAAAAGGATTCAAGCCGATCAAACAGGCTCTTGACGATTTTCGAACCGAAAAGGCAGGCAATGGGAGAAGAGCTAGCCAAACTATTGGAAGCGGATTCGCCAGAGACATCAAGCACCGGATTGGCTAGCAAACTTGGTAATGGTACCAAGAAGGACAAATCACTGGCGCCTATGTGTCGATTTCAAAGACCTAAATAAGGCCTGCCCAAAGGATCCCTCCCCCTCCCGCATCGACCAAATCATCGATGCCGCTGCGAGAACACGATTCATTGTGCTTCACGGGCGCATACTCGGCTATCATCAAATCAAGATGGCGAAGCGGATCAAGCCGTAGCGGCATTCATTACTCCATATGGACCATTACGCTTCAACACGATGCCCTTCGGACTTAAGCGCCCGGCGCAACATATCGGCGCATGATTCGGACATATCGGCTAACGGATCGGCAAAACAGTAGAGGCATACGTGAGCGGCGTAGTCGTCAAAACTAAACACGTCGAAACTCTAGTAGGCGACTTGAGGCTCACATTCGATAGCCTCGAGCATATGACATCAAGCTGAATCCGGAAAATTGTGTTTTGGCGTACCAATTGGAAAGCTCTTGGGCTTCATCGTATCCGGTAGAGGAATTGAAGCAAACCCAGCCAAAATCCGAGCTCTGTCACAGCTAGATATCCCAAAAGACCTCAAGCAAATACAAAATTGATTTGGATGCGTGGCGGCTCTAAGCCGCTTTATCTCCGCCTAGGAGAAAAGGCATTACCACTCTATCGCCTCCTTAGGCGCACGAACACCAGTGGACGGATGCGCCACCGCTGGACTCGAAGAAATAAAGGCCATATTGGCAACAAATCCGGTCTGGCTGCGCCCAACCTGGGCGAACCAATGTTGTTATACATCGCAGCTCGCATCAAGTTGTAAGCGCGGTACTCGTCGTCGAGCGAGAAGCGAAGGGCATAAATTCCCTCTTCAAAACCAGTATACTACGTATCCTTTGTGTTAACCCCCGCAAGTCCGTTACCGCACTATCGAGAAGATAGCATACGCGGTGTTCATGGCATCCGGAAGCTCGACACTACTTTCAAGAGTGTTCGATAATGATGGCCTCTGAAGTACCACTTAGCGACATTATAAACAACATGACGCGACGGGCAGGATTGCAAAATGGGCCATTGAGCTCTTACCATTTGATATATCTTACAAACCTCGCGAGCTATAAAGTCACAAGTTTTGGCTAACTTTGTCGCTGAATGGACGAAGCGAACTCCCTAAAGAATCGGTAGCGTACTCAATTGGATTATGCACTTGACGGCTCTAAAATGTTAGCGGATTGGGGAAATTTGGCGTCGTATTAGCGTCCCCGACCGGAGACACGATCCAATATGTACTTGAGATAATGTACACAGACTCCAACAACGCGGCGAATCTGAGGCCCTTTTACATGGTCTCCGGATGGCAATCTCCATGGGCATTCAACGCCTAGAGGTGCGCGGGATTCAAACCTCGCAATATCCCAAATAAGCGGAGACTTTGATGCCAAAGATCCGAAAATGGCAGCATATCATAGCGCTGTCCTAAAATGTCAGCCGGTTGAAGGACTTGAATTCCATCACGTGGCCGGGATAATAACCAAGCAGCCGACGTCTTGGCACATATTGGCGCAAAGCAGCGGCGCTGTCCCTCTAACATCTTCTGGAACAGCTCTTCAAGCCATCCGTACTATGGGAAGAGGAGTCCGGAACTAACAAACCGGAACAAGCCGCACCAACCGGCGATTCAGCCGATGACATAACACCTTCCGCCCACGACATAATGGCAGTTATTGCCCCGTGGACAGAACCATTCCTCGCTTACTTGCTTAGGCAGGAGCTTCCCGATGACCAAAATGAGGCCCGCCGCATTGTCCGACGATCTAAAGCCTACAAGGTCTATGAGGGAGAACATTATAAGAAAAGCACAACGGAGTCCTTCAAAGGTGTATCTCCGAAGAGGAAGGCGAAACCTCTGGCTGAAATTCATGCGGACTAGGCGGACACCACGCCGCAGCTCGGGCCCTTGTAGGAAAGGCATTCCGTACATGATTTCTTGGCCGACGGCCCGAGCGGATCTCGGGACTTAGTCCAAAGATCGTCGGTTGTCGGCTCTTTGCTAATCGAGCCATATGCCACCCACCGCCCTCAAAACTATACCCATTACCTGTCGTTCGCGGTCTAGGGGCTTGACATGGTTGGACCACTTAAAGGGAACCCACAAGCAAAGATACCTATTGGTCATGGTGGATAAATTCACCAAATGGATAGAGGCCAAGCCAGTTAAAGCGGCGAGTCCGGACCAGTGATAGACTTTATATCCGGGGTAGTACACCATTATGGTGTCCCCACAGCATCATCACCGATAACGACACGAACTTCACCGCCGATGAGGTTAAATCATGGTGCAAAAATATGGGCATCAAGCTCGATTACGCTTGATCTATCATCCTCAAACCAACGGTCAAGTGGAGCGAGCAAATGGTCTAATAATGGCGGCATCAAACCCGGACTAGTGCGGTCCCTTACGAAATCGACACGCCTTTGGGTAGAGGAGCTCGACTCCGTACTCGGGGGCTGCGGACAACGCCTAACCGTACTACGGATTCACACCATTTTTATGGTATACGGCGCGAAGCAGTTTTGCCTGCGACATCATTCATGACTCACCTCGAGTGCGCATGTATGCGAAGAAAAGAAGCCGAGCTGGATCGGCGGGACAGCTTGGACACATTGGAGGAAAAGCGCGATGTCGCCAAGGCTCGTTCCGCATTCTATCAACAGCAGGCTCGAAGATATCAAAGCGAGAAATGCGGGCCAAGACTTACAACGTTGGCGAACTGGTTCTCGCTGCGGACAAGAAAAAGGACAAGCTCAAACCCAAATGGGAAGGCCCCTTCATCATCGATCAAGTCTGACCGGCGGGGCGTACCGTCTCTGAAATGCATCGGATAACCGACTCGAGCGAACCCATGGAGCGCAGCCTGCCTCCGGCGATTCTATGCCTAGCACCGGACTAAGAGTTCGTCCCTTTCCCCGTCCAATTTTTTTACTTCAGCTGCCTTTTGTTTATCTTTTTCTTCTCAACCCTATTCATCCAAGCCTTAAAGGGCCTACTTGCATAGCGTTAGCGTGCAATTGATGTGCTATCCGCACTCATTATACACAGGGGCTTCTTTACGAAGTTAATTATCGGGCTTCATGCCCAGCACACATGTCAAGCCTCCACATGTACCTTTTATTCACCATTATATGCATCGATATGACTTAAGTTTTGGCCAAGCTGGGTTGCTGGCTCCTATGCTTACCCCTCGTTCCCGATTGTTCGGCTAGGAGGTAAAGGAGCACCTCTGCGATTATTCTTGCGGGTCAGCGGATGTGTACCTCGGTGGGTGAAGCGAAAGCTAGCGTTCTTAAGGGAATATTCGATCGGTGACTTAAAGATGATTTTTCTCCACTTATTTATCCGCCCCGGATGTTTTACGCTTTTTACATGAGCCGGACATGCACTTTAGGGCATGCCACCCCGAGAGGAAAGGAACCCTTACGGAACTATTCTCCTGGAAGATGTTTCTTACTACCCATGTAATATAACATAACTAGTTGGGCACTTATGCGATAAAGCACCGATGACCCTACTTTGGTCTCCATGCATACCCGGTTGTTTCATAACCGAGGCGGTATTCGGACACACTCCGGACTCTAGGGTCCCGAGGTCGAAGCGAAAAGGTCGGCAAAGACAAACGATCTACAATCCGGCTAGAAGGCATTTTGTATGTCATTTCATAATACATTGTCGGATCGGTGATTGTATTCTTCCTCAATCCGTCTAACGGGTTGTCTAATTTACAGTCCTATTGGGAAAATTTAGCGGCCAACTCCACTTGGCCGTATACTAAACTCACAGGGATCTCCTTCCCATCGGGCCCCACAGGTCCGACTTCGACCATGTGGTTGGGATCCGCCTTCTTGTACAGCGTCTTTACCATGGCCCGAGCCTCCACAGCACCTTGGCGGCAGGCGAAATCTTCCATAAATGGGCGCTGCCGCACTCCTGCAGCTTCTCCGTAAGCTCCCAAGACCCTCGGGTATGGAGAAGGCTGGCCATAACGCTGGATAGCGCCGCTCATAGCCTGCCGAACTCGTTCGATCGGTTGCAACAATTCGGAAGTTGATCACCCGTTATTACGGGCATCTCCTCCAGAGGCGACACTGTGAGCATACCTGCGGACATATTACATCAAATTGACTTCCTCACGGACTCTTCTTTTCAAAGGAGTTCGCTCAAGCACTACTATATATGCGCGGCGAAGCCGCTGATTCTCCTTAATGGAGCCGACAGCTCGGCCCGACGCCTTCAGCTCTTCTCCAAGCTGGGCATGGGCATCTGGAGCTTGTTCCTTTCATCTGCACCTTATGCGGCACCCTCTCGCCGACCTTTAGTTGGCGCGAAGTTCTTACTGTCCGGATCTTGTCCGCAGCACTGCAATGTCGTTTTTAGACTTGCGCAAAGGCCAACGCTACTTATCTTTCTAAAAATGCGTTACAGGAGAGGTCCTTGCGTTTCCTCCGCCAGAAATTGCGGCCTCAAGTTGGGCCTTGCACTCCTGCAGCTCTGAGACAGTTGGGTATTCTTCTCGGTAAGATCCCGTTTCATATGATCCTTAAATCAGTTTAAATATAACTACTTTAAGTCTCGGGGACTCTTGGCATATATAACTATTAAATTCTCTTACCGTATGTCTTTTACATCTGCTCCGTAGCTCGATAAAACTATCTTGAGCAGCACGAAGGTCGCGTCCCCGTGTTAAAGGCGTTCAGCGCCTCGGGAGAAGCACGCGTCACAAAATCTGTCGGCGGCGCTTTGTGATTGAGGCACTCTCCACCTCAGACTTGGTGGCGGACGAGTCTGTCGGCATCCTCCGTCGGAGGAGCGTCCGGCTCGCGCTTGCGCTCGCCTCCCCCTCGACCAGGTGCGGGAGCCCGGCTGGTAGAGGTTGGATTGACAACTTTCACGCTGCAGTCCGGTGGGCGCTTTTTCCCTATAAAGTCATGAGCACTCAAGCGCTTCCTAGGAGCGTTGCTCTAAATACTGAATTGTGAGCTATACCTTTGCGGCGACGTTTCAGTCCGCGCCGCGCTCCTCTTCCGCCTCTTGGTCCGGACTGGCCCTTGTTGGTCAGCCACCGCGGGCTCGGCTTCTCGCCCAGGCGCCTCCTGCAGTGCCATCATATACGGTGGTGAGAAATAAGCAAGGAAGGAATAGCGGTGCAGGGCTTGCCGCAATCACAGGAAGCGGATATAGTCCGGGATAGTCGGCCGTGATGGCGACTAAAGCATTGTCCATGCTGAGCTGGTGGAACACCCGTCGATTAGCTCCATCTTTATGTCCGGATCCTCTTGGAGGCGGATCCGGGATCTCTATGGATCCTCGGGCTGCGGAGCCGGACTTAGCATGCCCTCCACGGTCCGGCGCAGTTCTGCATCGAAGAAGAACACACTATAAGAAACTTAAGTTTGAAAGGCGCAGGTCGGACCGCTGAGTGTTCACTTACCCAAGGCCGGGGATTATTCATGGAAAACCCATTTAACTGGTTCTTCCGAAGGAAATCCTCCTTCTCCCCCTTATACAGGCGGACAAGATCGTCACCGGATCTTCGGCCGAATCCGGCCCTTTGCGGCCATGACGGATGGCATCGTCCTCCCCGTTGAAATCCCACATGGGGTGGCCCCTGTATTGTAGTGGCTGCACCCCCCGCGTAATGCATGTTGCCATGATTCCAATCATGGTCAACCCGGCATGGGCGATAACCTTATTGACCCATCAAATAATGGGCGCTCTTGTCTTTTTCCGGATGGGGGCTCGCGGGCGCCAACTAAGGCGTTTCTTCACAGGAGCATTGCTGAACTCCGGAGGCCGATCCGAACAGGGTCCCAGCGGGCGTCTTCTATATAAAACCATTCGAAGGCCAGTCTTGAGCGCCTTCTTAGGGGTTCGGATGGATATCTGGTCCGACAATGCGCCATATTTGGCGCCGCCCACTTGATATATGGACCCCTCGTGAGGCGAGTGCAAGGCAGAACAACCTCTTCAACAGCGCGAAGTGGGGCTCGGCGCCCGAGAAAAGCTGCAAGAGCTACATAACCCATAATATGCAGGATTGAGGCGGGCGTGAGGTGATGAAGCTGGAGTCCGTAGAACTCCGAGGCCCGTGGAGGAATGGATGTCTGAAATCCGAGCCCCTTATCAGATAGGGGACGAAGCATACCCGCTCCCCTTTGTTGGGATTTGGGGTAACCTCCGCTTGCTTCCCACCTTTGTAGGTGGCCAGCCAGCTCGAACCGGAACCATGAAGTCGGAGGAGATATCCCCCATTTGGAGCTTCACCAGCTTCGTTGTGCGAAAGCAGAGCATCTCCTCCAATCTCTGGCAAAGGGCGGGGCGAGAAGAGGAGCCGCATTGGCGGTCCATGATGGAATGGATTCTTGGTCGGCGCTCCGATGAGTATTTGCGAGAGGAAGATGGTGATTTGGATCTGGATTCTTGCCTCCCTTATGGGCAGATTGTTCGCACAACTAGGGGTAAAACATAAAAGACACCTGGCTTTCCACATTTGCGACAGCGTGGAAGAAGGCCATTATTGGGCGTGGAAGCCAAGGCAGCATAACATTGATGAGGAAGCTGGACACTGTTCGGCGGTACATAGAACTTGAAGGAGAACCCGCCTTGCAATGCGAAGACTACCGCATCTTTGGACTTATCGTCATTGAAGCCTGGTTCGGGAGACTCTTGAGGAGTCCCGGATTAGGGGTGTCCGGATGTCGGACTACCATCATCGGCGGACTATCATCGGCGGACTATCATCATCGACGGACTCCAAGACTATGAAGATACAAGATTGAAGACTTCTCCCGTGTCGGATGGGACTTTCCTTGGCGTGGAAGGCAAGCTTGGCGATACGGATATGTAGATCTCCTACCATTGTAACCGACTCTATGTAACCCTAGCCCTCTCTGGTGTCTATATAAACCAGATGGCTTTAGTCCGTAGGACTACGATCACATCATCAACAACCCTTACAATCATACCATAGGCTAGCTTCTAGGGTTTAGCCTCCTTGATCTCGTGGTAGATCCACTCTTGTAAACATCCACAATATCAATATCAATCGAGCAGGACGTAGGGTTTTACCTCCATCAAGAGGGCCCGAAACTGGGTAAAACATCGTGTCCCTTGTCTCGTGTTACCATCTGCCTAGACGCACAGTTCGGGACCCCCTACCCGAGATCCGCCAGTTTTGACACCGACAGATCCCCTCTTCCTCTTCTCACGCTTTCTCTCTGTCTCCGCCTTCTCGAGCTCCAGCGCCTTAGTCCCAATCTCCTTTCCACTCAAGCAACCATGTCCGGATCCGGTGGTCAGGGCAAGTGGATGGTCTCCTCCGTCAAGGAGGAGGACATTACCGAGTTTCGGGTGGCCGGATATTTGGCGAGGGGAATCGCCCACTGCTTGCCGGCCGAGGGACAAATCGTCCCCATCTTGGGAGCCCAATGAGAGGGTAGTATTCCTCCCTCATTTCTTCCACGGGCTGGGGTTTCCCTCCACTCTTTCGTCCGCGGGCTAATGTATTATTACGGGGTTGATTTCCATGATCTATCCCCGAATTCCTTCCTCAACATCTCGGCGTTCATCATTGTGTGCGAGGCCTTCCTCCGCATCCACCCCCACTTCGGGCTATGGCTCAAAGTCTTCAACGTGAAGCCGAAGGTGGTAGATGGCCAGCACGCGGAGTGCGGAGGAGCCATGGTGAGTAAGCTACCCAACGTCTCCTGGCCAAAAGGCATTTTCGTGGAGACAGTGAAGGAGTGGCAGAAGCAGTGGTTCTACATCACAGAACCACGCGGCACTACCTGGGCCGCCGCTGCTGAATTCCGCTCCGGCGCTCCTATGCGACTCACCTCCTAGGTCGAGAAGAGTCCGGACTGGTGTTCTCCTGACAAGCTGATAGCGCTGCAGACGCGCGTTCAGAGCATGGAGACCAAGAGCGTCAAGCCCGTCGACGTGATCCAGGTGATGTTAGTTCGCCGGATCCTTCCATGCCAGCGCCGAAGCCGTCCGCTGTGGGAGTTCAATCCAAAGAAGCACCGGACCCTGGCGAGGCTCTTCGAGACTACGTACGAAAGGCGCATGGAAATTGCTCTTTAAGGGCAATGAGAAACCACCGGCCATGGATTCAGACCGTGGTCCGCGATTGTACCGCCCGCTTGACAAGGTATGTTATTTTGAACAAGTCCCCAACCTAATTGTTTTGGGGATGATATCTGAGCCTTTATTATTGCTCCTTTAGGATTTGGATGCGGAGGGCGAAGCGGATCCGATGTCGGCTCCGCTGCTGAGAACCCGTCATCCAGCGTTTGGCGGAGATCTTTGTACCGGCACCGTATAAAGCGCCGGAGAAGAAGGCCAAGAAGAAGGCCAAGGGGCCAAGTGGCCTCCGTCGAAAGGACACCGAACATGGCGTCGAGGGCGAGGAAACTCATTCCTCCGTCCACGAGGACAATAATGAGGAAGAGGAGGAGGAGGAAGGAAACAATTCCCCTCCTCCCCCCCCGAGGAGAGGAAGAAGAGGCGGCTCGGCGCATCTGGAAACGGAGGCGCCCAAAAAGGGGAAGGGCGTTCCTGTGGTCAACACTGCGTGGGACGTTGACAGTAATCCGGAACGACGCCCCCGACTAAGCCCCAGGCCGCGTCATAAGTGACATGGCTTATTTATGCGCACATCCAGCCCTTTCTCTCCGTTATCTTGATGTGGTTAACCATACCATTGCAGTCCGACCCGCGACCTGATCCAGCGATCCTCGTCTGGAAGTTCATTGGCCCCATCGGAGGTGGCGAGCCAGTCGCCACCGCCCTCTTATTCCCCCGGGGCCCTGTCGGAGAAGGTTCAGTCTGCCAAGAGTGGACTGAACAAAGCCCGCGGCAACCTGTTGACGGGTTTCGAGGTAAGTGACATAGAAAAAACCTCATATAGTCAGTAGCCCCTGAGACACTTTCCGGTGTTCGGTAAGAGGAACCGGACAGAGGATCAATCCTCTAGTGTAGGAGACTAACGTGATATGTGTGAATGAGCAGGCATCGCTATTGGCCACGACCTCACATGCTGCCGAAGTCTCGAAGCTGAAGCGGTGGGCGCACGAGAGCGAGCTCGGTGAGGTTAGAAGTCGCGGCTGCGGGGAGAAGCAAGGTAAGCAACGTCTTGCTATGTGTTGGAAGCGGATCGCTTTGTAGTAATGCTATAATGTCAAAATGTATGCGAGGAGCGCGACCGTGGTCGAGGCCACGAGAAAACCTGGCGAGGCGAGGAGAAGGCTGTCAACGACAAGCCACTCGTAATCGGCGGGAGCTCCATGATGCGATGAAAAATGTGAGACCTTGGAGAATGATCGTTGGCTCGGGGGCGAACTCAGCAAGGCTCGTCGGTAGCGGAGACCGCCGCGGAATGAGGCCAGGCCATCATCCGGAAGATCCGGGAGGCCAAGAAGATCACGGCGGTAAGGCTTTTAAGATGCAAAGCAAGTATCACGAGAGGCGGTACCTTTTACTAACACAGGTTGGAGTTCCCGTGAGATTTTGCGGATCTACCGCAGCGTATCGGGGCTGTGGCGTTCTACCAAGCCGATGGAGGGTTCTCGGGAAGCTATTCTGGTCGCGATATCGATGCCAAAGCATCCGTGTCTTTCACCGATCGGTGAAGCGGTGGTGGAGCTGCAGGTGGCGAACTAGCCATGAGGAATTTGACAATCCGGCTATGGCCAGCGAAGCTATGCCGACAACTACGCCGGACTCGTGGCGGCTATTAGAAGCGTGTCTGCGGCTGGACATCATCAAGCGCTCTGTGTGTATTGAAGGAGCCCATATGGCCTTCGCTCATTTGGAAGATGTGGTGGGCGAAGATGAGCGTTGTTGAAGTGGCCAGCGGGCGCCCGAGGAAGGAGCACCGCACACCGAGAAATATTTTGTGGATGTCGTGGAAGGTCTCGACTTATGGCAGCTCAATGTTGAAGGATATTATTTTCGAATGAATACATTCATATTATCCTTTGCCTTGTATTATAAAGACAAAGCTTGTTTTGTAATGTAATCTTGTTATGCTTTAAATTGTCTCCTCTGTGCGGCCGTGTTATATGCAATCGAGGTTGGCGGTCATGAGCTTACGCCCTCACGTAATTAGTATGAAGGTGTTTGGGATGGAATATAAACAATCTTGATCCAATTATATGGTCCTTGAAGGAGCTGTTTAGCGCAACGAACAAGGCAATCAGAACATACGGCTTGAACGCCCTCACTTAGCCATAGGAGTTTTATAATTAAGCAAGTGCGGAGCCCCTGGTCCAAGCTAGGGTGCTGTCAGCATCTGATCGGGAAGTGCCGACCCTTCGCGTGACGCGGAAAAAATCTCCAACGATTTTGTAACCCTCGAACAGCTGACCGGCTCTTGCCGTATCATGACAGTCAGTTTTCGGCTTTCTCTACTGAGGTGCTCATCCGGTCAAGGCCAGTGCACAATCGTAGTAGTTCTCCCTTTACTACCCTAGCCGATAGAGTGAAACGTAGGGTAGCAAGCACAGGAGCCGGGCAACCCAACTATTGACCAAAGACATGATTCGGAGCCAATGCATATAATGCTAAATTTGGGTGCCGAACCTTTATACTAGAAGAATTCGGACTTTGTTGCCGTATTATGGGGCGATAGGCAGCCCCTGGCGAATATGAAACGTACAAAATAGTACCGATATAGCTAATAAGCAGATCAAAATGAAATGAAGTAAAGGCGAAAACCACAAAAACTGGGCGCAAATTTATTTTCATTATAACTGACTAGATACGTTAAGGCGTATCATGTACAAATAGTCACGATAAGCACCGAGCTATTAATATGCGGAATCAAGAGGGGCAGTGTACGGGTCACGAGAAATAAGTAAAAATACTGTCAAGAAGAGCATTATGGAGGTTACCCTCGCACCTTTGCTGCATGTCCCTTTGTATGCCAATCCTTCAAAGGGGATGGTGATCGAGCTCGTGGAAAAAGGAACACGAAGCGAGAAAGAAAGGTGTATCCAGGGTCGGTCTAGCCGAACTATATGTCTCGGTTAAGCTTGTGCTTCCGTCGTTGTCCATGGAATTTCGAGTGCGTAATTATGTACGCGTGGTACGAATGCCGCTACTTCATCGGGACTGGGACAGAGGCCGAATTGCTAATCGAGCTCTTGACGAGCTGCGCTGTCCTGCTGCAGTGTAGTTCGGAACCTTTTGATGGTTTCCAAGGGCTCGGCAGCCGCACTATGGAGCTGCTTGAGAAGGCCGCTCTATACCTCTGCTGCTAGGGCGGCGGTGTGCTCCTCTGTTCGTAGGGAGCGTTCCGTATTGCATTGATTGTTATGACGCCTCGTGGACCGGGCATCTTGAGCTTGAGATAAGCATAGTGTGGCACTGTGTTGAATCTGGCAAACGCTGTTCATCCGAGCAGTGCATGGTAGCCGCTACGGAAGGGCACGATGTCGAAGATTAGCTCCTCGCTTCGGAAATTTTCCGGAGAGCCAAAGACCACTTCCAGCGTGATTGAGCCCGTACAGCGGGCCTCGACGTCTGGAATGACTCCTTTGAAGGTAGTCTTTGTTGGTTTAATTCGGGAGGGGTCAATGCCCATCTTCCGCACTGTGTCTTGGTAGAGCAGGTTGAGGCTGCTACCACCGTCCATTAGGACTCGCGTCAGGTGAAATCCGTCGATGATTGGGTCTAGGACCAACGTGGCCGAACCGCCATGACGGATACTAGTTGGGTGATCTCGGCGATCAAAGGTGATCGGGAATGATGACCATGGGTTGAATTTAGGGGTGACTGGCTCTACTGCGTAGACGTCCCTGAGTGCTCGCTTACGCTCCCTTTTAGGGATGTGAGTGGCGTATATCATGTTCACCGTTTTGACTTGGGGGGGGGGGGGATTTCTTCTAACCCCCCGTGTTCGGCTTCCGGGGCTCTTCGTCCTCGTCCTCACTTTGTGATCCCTTTTCTTTATGTTCGACGTTTAACTTGCCGGCCTGCTTAACAACCCATGATCACGGTTGGTGTGGTTGGCTTGCTTATCTGAGGTGCCGTGTATTTGGCACGAGCGGTCGATATCACGGTCGGTGGAAGGTCCTTCATTATTTATTTTGTAAGGCTTCTTCCGTTGGCCGGACTTGGAGCCGCTGAATCCGACGTTGACTGTGGTGTCATCGTTGTTATCATCATTGCTTCGGCGTTTGTGCCTATTGCGCCAGAGCTTGCCAATGCTATTTTTGGCCTCAGAGGGGCCTGTCTCGCTGGCTGTGTTATTACTACGAGCTAGCCAACTATCCTCTCCCGTGCAAAAGCGGGTCATGAGTGTCGTGAGGGCTGCCATGGATTTCGGCTTTTCTTGGTCGAGGTGGCGGGCGAGCCATTCGTCCCGGATGCTATGCTTAAATGCTGCTAGTGCTTCGGCATCCGGACAATCGACGATCTGGTTCTTTTTGGTTAGGAACCTAGTCCAGAATTTTCTGGCTGATTCTCCTGGTTGTTGAACTATGTGGCTTAAGTCATCGGCATCAGGTGGCCGGACATAAGTTCCTTGGAAGTTGTCGAGGAAGGCTTCTTCCAAGTCCTCCCAGCTGCCGTTAGAATTTTCAGGCAGGATGTTAAGCCAGTGCCGAGATGGCCCTTTGAGCTTTAGTGGGAGGTATTTGATGGCGTGGAGGTCATCTCCTCGAGCCATGTGGATGTGGAGGATGAAATCCTCGATCCATAATGCAGGATCGGTTGTGCCGTCGTATGATTCGATATTGACGGGCTTGAATCCCTCGGGCAATTCGTGATCCAGTACTTCGTCCGTGAAGTAGAGAGGGTGTGCGGCACCTCTATATCGGGCCGAGTCATGGCGTAGCTCTGATGGAGTCCGTCTGCGGTATTCGGCCCGGGTGTGGTTAGATTTATCACGTCCGAATACGTAGCCTTCTTCGTGCCTTGAGGCACATCCTCGCGATCCGTAGATTGATCTTGTATGTCCTGCTTTACTATCCAGGGTCTGCCGAAGGTCGTACGTATGGTCCCGAGCTGGTTTGTCTCTGTTTTTGCGAAGTGGTGGGGCGGGCTGCTGTTCGGCCTTGTTTGCCGTTGTGTCCCGACCGTGGGGTGGTCGGTTTGCCGCTCTATCTCGACCACATGGTGGCCGTTCCGCATTGCGCGAGGGAGGTATGGGATCTGGTGCCTCCTCATCAAACTGAGGTAGCAGTTTGTGTTTTGGGTAGCTCTTGGCTGGGCGCTTGAGGACGTATTCTTCAGCTGTCAGGACATCAGTCCATCTGTCGACGAGTAGATCTTGTTCAGCTTGGAGCTGCTGCTGTTTATTTTTCAGGCTCCTTGCAGTGGCTATGAGCCGTAGCTTGAAGCTCTCCTGCTCGAGAGGGTCCTCAGGCACGATGAAATCGTCGTTGCCGAGGCTTGTCTCCTCCTTGGAGGGTGGATGATAGCTATCGTCCTCCAGGTCATCTTCTATGGCCTGTTCATTAGGGTTATCCAGCTCGTTGCAGTTTTCCTCCTGTTCGGATGTAGCTCCAACAGGGTCTTCGTTGTTTTCGGCGTCGCCCAGTACTATTTTCTCCGGTGCCCATATTGCCATCCTTTGAGTGACGAGGCTTAGAACGGCGTTTGGGGCGGCGGCGCTTGGACTGCTTCTCCGGGGGTTTGTTCTTATCCGACGCTTCTTTGTCGTCACCAAATCCTTTGGGTGTATCAACCATGTATGTCGTATGAAGAAGTGGCCGTCCAACGTCTAGTGAATGGCGGGTCTTGGCCTTGCTCATTGTCGGCATCGTCGTCCATACCGTCGATGTCTTCGGAACCATAGTCAAGTACGTCAGTTAAGTCATCGACGGTGGCTATAAAGTGGGTGGCGGGTGGGAAGCTAAATTCCTCATCATCCGCCTCTAGCTCAAACCGAACATAGTTCGGTCATGAGTCTTCTTCCAAGGACAATTCCTTCAAAGAGTTTAGTACGTCACCCAAAGGTGAATGCTGGAAGATGTCTGTGACGCTAAATTTGAAAATCGATAACCGATCCAGCTCGGCGTCATGAGCGCATCGATCCGGAATGTATGGCGGAATCTGAGTCCGGAGTTCCATTGCATAAGCATCGCGAGGATGTCGAGTCCGTGTGCGGCTCCAACGCCGTAGGCTTTGTGGCTTCGGAGGGCATGGTGTGCTCCGGTTCTGGAGCCATTGCAGCAACAGGATCCATCTCCTGGATGTAGTCCGATAACTGATTTAAGTCATATTCGTCGGAGCACGGGGAAGCAACCGCCGAGGTTTCGAATCCATTGAAGATCAAGTCTCCACAGATATCCGCGACGTAGTTTAGGCTCCCAAATCTGACCTGGTGGCCAGGGGCATAGCTATCGATATGCTCTAGATGGCCAAGCGAGTTGACCCGCAGTACAAAGCTGCCGAACACAAATATTTGTCCGGGAGGAAGGTCTCTCCCCAGACGGCGTCGACAATGACGATCGAAGGGGCCATCGAATCCTTTCATCGACGGCACAGTGGAACTCTCAATGAAAGCACCAATGTCGGTGTCAAAACCGGCGGATCTCGGGTAGGGGGTCCCGAACTGTGCGTCTAGGATCAATGGTAACAGGAGAGGGGGGACACAATGTTTACCCAGGTTCGGGCCCTCTCTATGGAAGTAATACCATACTTCCTGCTTGATTGATCTTGATGAATATGAGTGTTACAAGAGTTGATCTACCACGAGATCGTAATGGTTAAACCCTAGAAGTCTAGCCTATGACTATATGGTAATGATCTGTCCTATCCGGACTATGCTCTCCGGTTTATATAGACACCAGAGAGATCTAGGGTTACATGGATTCAGTTACATTAAGGTGGGAATCTTCATAATCGATCGCCTAGCCTTCCTTCCACGCCAAGTAGAGTCCAATCTGGACACGGATGTAGTCTTCGGTCTTCATAGCCCATCAGTCCAGCCCAATGAATAACAGGCAGGATGCCCGAGGACCCCTTAGTCCAGGACTCCCTCAATCTACCTTCGGGATTAGTTTTAGACCTGAATAATTGTTATTTGGTGCCAGCGTTATGTTGGGGAACGTAGCAGAATTCAAAATTTTCCTATGTGTCACCAAGATCTATCTATGGAGAAACCAGCAACGAGGGGAAGGAGAGTGCATCTACATACCCTTGTAGATCGCTAAGCGGAAGCGTTCAAGAGAACGGGGTTGATGGAGTCGTGCTCGTCGTGATTCAAATCACCGATGATCCTAGTGCGAGCAGACGGCACCTCCGAGTTCAACACACGTACAGCCTGGTGGCGTCTCCCATGCCTTGATCCAGCAAGGAGAGAGGAGAGGTTGAGAAGACTCCATCCGCAGCAGCAGCAGGCGTGGTGGTGGTGGAGGCGTGGCAATCTGCGAGGCTTCGCCAAGCACTGCGGGGAGAGGAGGAGGTGTCACGGGGAGGAGGGGCGCCGAGGACTCAGGTGTGGCTTCCTCCTCCCTCCTTTATATAGGTGCAAGAGAGGGGGGGGCGCAGCCTTGCCCCTTCCTCCAAGGAAGGAGTGCGGCCAAGAGGGGGGAGGTCCATCCTCCCAAGGCACCTCGGAGGTGCCTTCCCCTTGAGACTCTTCCCTCCCCAAGTTTCCTTGGCGCATGGGCCTCTTGGGGCTGGTTCCCTTGGCCCATATAGGCCAGGCGCACCCCCTACAGCCCATGTGGCCCCAGGGCAGTGGACCCCAGTGGACCCCGGACCCCTTCGGCACTCCGGTACAATACCGATAAAGTGCGAAACTTTTCAGCGACCAAAATAGGACTTCCCATATATAAATCTTTACCTCCGGACCATTCCGGAACTCCTCGTGACGTCCGGGATCTCATCCGGGACTCGAACAACATTCGGTAACCACATACAAACTTCCTTTATAACCCTAAGCGTCATCGAACCTTAAGTGTGTAGACCCTACGGGTTCGGGAATCATCTGAACATGACCGAGGCGTTCTCGGTCAATAACCAACAGCGGGATCTGGATACCCATGTTGGCTCCCACATGTTCACGATGATCTCATCGGATGAACCACGATGTCAAGGACTCAATCGATCCGTATACAATTCCCTTTGTCTAGCGGTATTGTACTTGCCGAGATTCGATCGTCGGTATCCGATACCTAGTTCAATCTCGTTTCCGGCAAGTCTCTTTACTCGTTCCGTAACACATCATCCGTGATCAACCCCTTGGTCACATTGTGCACATATGATGATGTCCTACCGAGTGGGCCAGAGATACCTCTCCGTCAGCGGAGTGACAAATCCGATCTCGATTCGTGCCAACCCAGCAGACACTTTCGGAGATACCTGTAATGCACCTTTATAGTCACCCGATTCGTTGTGACGTTTGGTACACCAAAGCATTCCCTCGGTATCCGGAGTTGCACAATCTCATGGTCTAAGGAAAGATACTTGACATTAGAAAAGCTTTAGCATCTGAACTCGATCTTTGTGCTAGGCTTAGGATTGGGTCTTGTCCATCACATCATTCTCCTAATGATGTGATCCGTTATCAATGACATCCAATGTCCATGGTTAGGAAACCGTAACCATCTATTGATCAACGAGCTAGCCAATAGAGGCTTACTAGGGACATGGTGTTGTCTATGTATCCACACATGTATTTGAGTTTCCTATCAATACAATTATAGCATGGATAATAAGCGATTATCATGAACAAGGAAATATAATAATAATAACTAATTTATTATTGCCTCTAGGGCATATTTCCAACAGTCTCCCACTTGCACTAGAGTCAATAATCTAGTTCACATCGTCATGTGATTAACAGCGATAGGTCACATCGCCATGTGACCAACATCCAAGAGTCTACTAGTGTCTTAAACTAGTTCACATCACCATGTGATTAAGACTCAATGATTTCTTAGGTTTGATCATGTTTTGCTTGTGAGAGAGGTTTTAGTCAGCGGGTTTTAGTCAGCGGGTCTGAACCTTTCAGATCCGTGTGTGCTTACAAATTTCTAGGTCATATTATAAATGCTGCTCACACGCTCCACTTGAAGCTATTCCAAATGGTTGCTCCACTATCGTATCCGGTTTGCTACTCGAGTCATTCGGATAGGTGTTAAAGCTTGCATCGGCGTAACCCTTTCGCCAAACTCTTTATCACCTCCATAATCGAGAAACATGTCCTTATTTACTCCAAGGACAATTTTGACGCTGTCCAATGATCTATTCTGGATCATTCTTGTACCTTAGTGACTCATGGCAAGGCACACTTCGGTCGGTACCTGAGCATAGCATCTTGTAGAGCCTACGTCTAAAGCATAGGGGCGACCTTCGTCCTTTCTCTCTCTTCTGCCGTGGTGAGCTTTAACTCTTAACTTCATACCTTACATCTCAGGCAAGAACTCCTTCTTTGGTGATCCATCTTGAACACTTTCAAGATCATGTCAAAATATATGCTCATTTGAAAGTACCATTAAGCATTTTTGATCTATCACTATAGATCTTGATGCTCAATGTTCAAGTAGCCCTATATGCTTTCCAGAAATTCTACATCATTTACGATCAACAATATGTCAACAACATATACTCATCAAAATTCTATAGTGCTCCACTCACTTCTTTGGAAATACAAGTTTCTCATAAACTTTGTATACACCCAAAATCTTTGATCATCTCATCAAAGCACATTCCAACTCGAGATGCTTACTCCGGTCCTTAGAAAGGATCGCTGGAGCCAGCATACCTTTAGCATCCTTAGGATCGACAAAACTTTTCGATTGTATCACATACAACCTTTCCTTCTGGCTGGTAAGGAAACTCATTTTGACATCCATCGCGATTTCATAAATGCAGCTTATGCTAACATGATTCCGACGGACTTAAGCATCGCTACTGAATGAGAGAATCTCATCGTAGTCAACTCCTTGAACTTGTGAAAAACTCTTCGCCACAAGTCGAGCTTCATAGTCGGTGACATTACCGTCCCGTCTGTCTTCTTCTTAAAGATCCATTTATCTCAATGGCATGCCGATCATGGGCAAGTCCACCAAAGCCCATGCTTTGTTACGATATATGGATACTATCTCAGATTTCATGGATTCTAACCATTTGTGAATTTGGGCCCACCATCGCTTCTCCATAGCTCGTAGGTTCATTGTTGTCTAGCAACATGACCTTCAAGACAGGATTCTTGTGCCACTCGATGTAGTGCGCATCCTTGTCACCCTCACGAGTGCGTTAGTGACTTGATCCGAAGTTTCATGATCACTATCATAGCTTCTACTTCAATTGGTCTAGGTGCCACAGGAACAACTTCTGTGCCTGTTACACACTAGTTGAGTGACGGTTCAATAACCTCATCAAGTCTCCACCATCCTCCACTCAACTTTCGAGACGAACTTTTCCTCGAGAAAGGACCCGATTCAAGAAACAATCCCTATTGCTTCGGATCTGAATTAGGAGGTATACCCAACTGTTTTGGGTGTCCTATGAAGATGCATTTTATCCGCTTTGGGTTCGAGCTTATCAACACTGAAACTTTTCCACATAAGCGTCGCAGCCCCAAACTTTTAAGAAAGCGACAACAGGTTTCTCCAAGCGGTGTCGTCTCAGCGGAATTACGTGGTGCCCTATTTAAGTGAGTGTGGTTGTCTCTAATGCCTAACCCATGAGCGATAGTGGTAATTGATAAGAGACATCATAGTGCGCACCATATCTTATAGGGTGCAACTATGATGTTCGGACACATCATTACACTATGGTGTTCAGGCGGTATTAATTGTGAAACAATTTCCACAATGTCTTAATAGTGTGCCAAAACTACGTAACTCAGATATCCATCTCTATGATCACATCATAGACATTTTATCCTCTTGTCACGAAGATCTTCAACTTCACTCTGAAATTACTTGAACCTTTCAATAATTCAGACTTGTGTTTCATCAAGTAAATATACTCAACATCTACTCAAATCATCGTGAAGTAAGAACATAACGATATTCTTTGCATGCCTCGGCATTCATTGGACTGCACACATCAAAATGTGTTACTTCCAACAAGTTGCTATCTTGTTCCATTTCTTTGAAACCGAGGCTTTTGGTCATCTTGCCCATGTGGTATGATTTGCATATCTCAAGTGATTCAAAATCAAGTGAGTCCAAGCGACCCATCTGCATGGAGTTTCTTCATGCATATACACCAATAGACATGGTTAGCATGTCTCAAACTTTTCAAAGCAGAGTGAGTCAAAGATCCATCAACATGGAGCTTCTTCATGCGTTTATGACTTACATGGCGATTGCCACGGTAAGTGGTACTATCATTACTATCTTATATCTTTTGGCATGAAAATGTGTATCACTACGATCGAGATTCAATAAACCATTCCTTTAGGTGCAAGACCATTGAAGGTATTATTCAAATAAATAGAGTAACCATTATTCTCCTTAAATGAATAACCGTATTGCGATAGACATAATCCAATCATGTCTATGCTCAGCATAAACACCAAATAACAATTATTTAGGTTTAACATCAATCTCGATGGTAGAGGGCGTGCGATGTTGATCACATCAACCTTGGAAACACTTCCAACACATATCGTCGACTCACCTTTAGCTAGTCTCCGTTTATTCCGTAGCCTTTTATTTGAGTTACTAACACTTAGCAACCGAGCGGTATCTAATACCTGGTGCTACTAGAAGTACTAGTAAAGTACACATTAACATAATGTATATCAATATACTTCTATCGACCTTGCCAGCCTTCTCATCTACCAAGTATCTAGGGTGGTTCTGCTCCGATGTCTGTTCCCCTTATTACGAAGCACTTAGTCTCGGGTTTGGGTTCAACCTTGGGTTTCTTCTTTGGGCAGCAACTGTTTTGTCGTTTCATGAAGTATCCCTTGTTGCCCTTGCCCTTCTTGAAATTAGTGGTTTTACCAACCATCAACAATTGATGCTCCTACTTGATTTCTACTTTCGCGGTGTCAAACATCGTGAATACCTCAAGGATCATCATATCTATCCACGATATGTTTATAGTTCATCACGAAGCTCTAGCAGCTTGGTGGCAATGACTATGGAGAAACATCACTATCTCATCGGAAGATCAACTCCCTCGATTCAAGTGATTGTTGCACTCGAGACAATCTGAGCACAAGCTCAATGATTGAGCTTTTCTCCCTTAGTTTGCAGGCTAAGAAAATGCGTCGGAGGTCTCATACCTTTTGGCGTGGGCACGAGCCTGAAATCCCAATTTCAGCCCTCGAAACATCTCATATGTTCATGACGTTTGAAAACGTCTTTGGTGCCTCTACTCTAAACCGTTCAACTGAACTATCACGTAGTTATCAAAGCGTGTATGTCGGATGTTGCAACATCTACAAACAACGTTTGGGGTTCACCTGTGAGCGGTGCATTAAGGACATAAGCTTTCTCTCATCGCATAATCGCTACTATCAACTTTCAACTATATTTTCTCTAGGAACATATCTAAGCAGTGGAACTAAAGCGCGAGCTTACGACATAATTTGCAAAAATCTTTTGACTATGTTCAGGATAATTAAGTTCATCTTATGAACTCCCACTCGAGATAGACATCCCTCTGGTCATCTAAGTGATTACATGATCCGAGTCAACTAGGCCATGTCCGATCATCACGTGAGACGGACTAGTCATCATCGGTGAACATCTTCATGTTGATCGTATCTACTATCGACTCATGCTCGACCTTTCGGTCTCTTGTGTTCGAGGCCATATGCGTACATGCTAGGCTCGTCAAGCTAACCTAAGTGTTCTGCGTGTGTAAATCTGGCTTACACCGTTGTATGTGAGCGTAAGAATCTATCACACCCGATCATCACGTGGTGCTTGAAGCGACGAACTTTACATAGCGGTGCACAGTTAGGGAACACCTTCTTGAAATTTTAATGAGGATCATCTTATTTACTACCGTTGTTCTAAGCAAATAAGATGCATAAACATGATAAACATCACATGCAATCAAATAGTGACATGATATGGCCAATATCATTTTGCTCCTTTGATCTCCATCTTGAGGCTCCATGATCATCATCGTCACCGGCATGACACCATGATCTCCATCATCATGATCTCCATCATCGTGTCTCCATGAAGTTGTCTAGCCAACTATTACTTCTACTACTATGGCTACGGTTAGCAATAAAGTAAAGTAATTACATGGCGTTGTTTAATGACACGCAGGTCATACAATAAATAAAGACAACTCCTATGGCTCCTGCCGATTGTCATACTCATCGACATGCAAGTCGTGATTCCTATTACAAGAACATGATCAATCTCATACATCACATATCATTCATCACATTCTTCTTGGCCATATCACATCACATAGCATACCTGCAAAAACAAGTTAGGCGTCCTCTAATTGTTGTTTGCATGTTTCTGATGGCTGCTATGGGTTTCTAGCAAACGTTTCTTACCTCATAAAACCACAGCGTGATATGCCAATTGCTATTTACCCTTCATAAGGACCCTTTTCATCGAATCCGTTCCGACTAAAGTGGGAGGCGGCACCCGCTAGCCACCTTATGCACCAAGTGCATGTCAATCGGTGGAACCTGTCTCACGTAAGTATGCGTGTAAGGTCGGTCCGGGCGCTTCATCCCACAATACCGTCGAAACAAGATTGGACTAGTAACGGTAAGCATATTGAACAAAATCAACGCCCACAACTACTTTGTGTTCTACTCGTGCAAAGAATCTCGCAATAGACCTAGCTCATGATGCCCTTTGTTGGGGAGCGTGGCAGAATTCAAAATTTTCCTCGTGTCACCAAGATCTATCTATGGAGAAACCAGCAGCGAGGGAAGGAGGTGCATCTACATACCCTTGTAGATCGCTAAGCGGAGCGTTCAAGAGAAGCAGGGGTTGATGGAGTCGTACTCGTCGTGATTCAAATCACCGATGATCCTAGTGCGAGCAGACGGCACCTCCGCGTTCAACACACGTACAGCCGGTGGCGTCTCCCATGCCTTGATCCAGCAAGGAGAGAGGAGAGGTTGAGAAGACTCCATCCAGCAGCACTGCAGGCGTGGTGGTGGTGGAGGCGTGGCAATCCTGCGAGGCCGCCAAGCACTGCGGGAGAGGAGGAGGTGTCACGGGAGGAGGGGCGCCGAGGGACTCGGTGTGGCTTCCCTCCTCCCTCCCTTTATATAGGTGCAAGAGAGGGGGGCGCAGCCTGCCCCTTCCTCCAAGGAAGGAGTGCGGCCAGAGGGGGAGAGTCCATCCTCCCCAAGGCACCTCGGAGGTGCCTTCCCCTTGAGACTCTTCCCTCCCAAGTTTCCTTGGCGCATGGGCCTCTTGGGGCTGGTTCCTTGGCCCATATAGGCCAAGGCGCACCCAGCCCATGTGGCCCCAGGCAGGTGGACCCCGGTGGACCCCGGACCCCTTCGGCACTCCGGTACAATACCGATAAAGTCTGAAACTTTTCGGCGACCAAAATAGGACTTCCCATATATAAATCTTTACCTCCGGACCATTCCGGAACTCCTCGTGACGTCCGGGATCTCATCAGGGACTCGAACAACATTCGGTAACCACATACAAACTTCCTTTATAACCCTAAGCGTCGCCAGACCTTAAGTGTGTAGACCCTACGGGTTGGGAATCATCAGACATGACCGAGGCGTTCTCCGGTCAATAACCAACAGCGGGATCTGGATACCCATGTTGGCTCCCACATATTCCACGATGATCTCATCGGATGAACCACGATGTCAAGGACTCAATCGATCCGTATACAATTCCCTTTGTCTAGCGGTATTGTACTTGCCGAGATTCGATCGTCGGTATCCGATACCTAGTTCAATCTCGTTTCGGCAAGTCTCTTTACTCGTTCCGTAACACATCATCCGTGATCAACCCCTTGGTCACATTGTGCACATATGATGATGTCCTACCGAGTGGGCCCAGAGATACCTCTCCGTCAGCGGAGTGACAAATCCAGTCTCGATTCGTGCCAACCTTGAGACACTTTCGGAGATACCGTAATGCACCTTTATAGTCACCCGATTCGTTGTGACGTTTGGTACACCAAAGCATTCCTACGGTATCCGGAGTTGCACAATCTCATGGTCTAAGGAAAAGATACTTGACATTAGAAAAGCTTTAGCATCTGAACTACGATCTTTGTGCTAGGCTTAGGATTGGGTCTTGTCCATCACATCATTCTCCTAATGATGTGATCCGTTATCAATGACATCCAATGTCCATGGTTAGGAAACCGTAACCATCTATTGATCAACGAGCTAGCCAATAGAGGCTTGCTAGGGACATGGTGTTGTCTATGTATCCACACATGTATTTGAGTTTCCTATCAATACAATTATAGCATGGATAATAAACGATTATCATGAACAAGGAAATATAATAATAATAACTAATTTATTATTGCCTCTAGGGCATATTTCCAACACGTTAAGCATGAACATTCTATCTGGATCTTGTTTAAGGCGAGACGGTTATTCATTTAAATCAGAGAATAATGGTTGTTCTATTTATATGAGTAATATCTTTTATGGTCATGCACCCTTGATGAGTGGTCTATTTTTGTTGAATCTCAATTGTAGTGATACACATATTCATAATATTGATGCCAAAAGATGCTAGGTTAATAATGATAGTGCAACTTATTTGTGGCACCACCGTTTAGGTCATATTGGTGTAAAGCACATGAAGAAACTCCATGCTGATGGGCTTTTGGAATCACTTGATTATGAATCACTTGATACTAGCGAACCATGCCTCATGGGCAAGCTCCGTTCTCTGGAACAATGGAGCGAGCAACTGACTTGTTGGAAATAATACATATTGATGTGTGCGGTCCAATGAGTGTTGAGGCTCGCGGCGGGTATCATTGTTTTCTGACCTTCACAGATGATTTGAGTAGATATGGGTATATCTACTTAATGAAACATAAGTCTGAAACATTTGAGAAGTTCAAAGAATTTCAGAGTGAATCGGAAAATCATTGTAACAAGAAAATAAAGTTTCTACTATCTGATCGTGGAGGTGAATATTTGAGTTATGAGTTTGGTCTTCATTTGAAACAAGTGGAATAGTTTCACAACTCACGCCACGTGAAACACCACAGCGTAATGGTGTGTCCGAACGACGTAACCGTACTTTATTAGATATGGTGCGATCTATGATGTCTCTTACCGATTTATCGCTATCGTTTTGGGGTTATGCTTTTGAGACGGCTGCATTCACGTTAAATAGGGCACCATCTAAATATGTTGAGATGACACCATATGAACAATGGTTTGGCAAGAAACCTAAGCTGTCATTTCTTAAAGTTTGGGGCTGCGATGCTTATGTGAAGAAGCTTCAACCTGATAAGCTTGAACGCAAATCCGAGAAATATGTCTTCATAGGATACCCAAAGGAGACTGTTGGGTACACCTTCTATCACAGATCCGAAGGCAAGATATTCGTTGCTAATGGACCCTTTCTAGAGAAGGTGTTTCTCTCGAAAGAAGTGAGTGGGAGGAAAGTAGAACTTGATGAGGTAATTGTACCTTCTCCCGAATTGGAAAGTAGTTCATCACAGAAATCAGTTCCAGTGATTCCTACACCAATCAATGAGGAAGCTAATGATAATGATCATGAAACTTCAGATCAAGTTACTACCGAACCTCGTAGGTCAACTAGAGTACGATCCGCACCAGAGTGGTATGGTAGTCCAGTTTTGGAGGTCATGTTACTTGACCATGACGAACCTATGAACTATGAGGAAGCAATGATGAGCCCAGATTCCGCAAAATGGCTTGAGGCCATGAAATCTGAGATGGGGTCCATGTATGAGAACAAAGTATGGACTTTGGTTGACTTTACCGATGATCGGCAAGCCATAGAGAATAAATGGATCTTCAAGAAGAAGAATGGCGGCAGCGGTAATGTTACTATCTACAAAGCTCGACTTGCTGCGAAAGGTTTTTGACAAGTTCAAGGAGTTGACTATGATGAGACCTACTCACCCGTAGCGATGCCTAAGTCTGTCCGAATCATGTTAGCAATTGCCGCATTTTATGATTATGAAATTTGGCAAATGGATGTCAAAACTGCATTCCTTAATGGATATCTTAAAGAAGAGTTGTATATGATGCAACCAGAAGGTTTTGTCGATCCTAAAAGTGCTAACAAATTGTGCAAGCTCCAGCAATCCATTTATGGACTGGTGCAAGCCTCTCGGAGTTGGAATATACGCTTTGATAGTGTGATTAAAGCATATGGTTTTATACAGACTTTTGGAGAAGCCTGTATTTACAAGAAAGTGAGTGGGAGCTCTATAGCATTTTCATTATTATATGTGGATGACATATTGTTGATTGGAAATAATATAGAATTTCTGGATAGCATAAAAGGATACTTGAATAAGAATTTTTCAATGAAAGACCTCGGTGAAGCTGCTTATATATTAGGCATCAAGATCTATAGAGATAGATCAAGACACTTAATTGGACTTTCACAAAGCACATACCTTGATAAAGTTTTGAAGAAGTTCAAAGTGGATCGGTCAAAGAAAGGGTTCTTGCCCGTGTTACAAGGTGTGAAGTTGAGTCAGACTCAATGCCCGACCACTGCAGAAGATAGAGATAAAATGAAAGTCATTCCCTATGCCTCAGCCATAGGTTCTATCATGTATGCAATGCTGTGTACCAGACCTGATGTGTGCCTTGCTATAAGTTTAGCAGGGAGGTACCAAAGTAATCCATGAGTGGATCACTGGACAGCGGTCAAGAACATCTTGAAACACCTGAAAAGGACTAAGGATATGTTTCTCGTTTATGGAGGTGACAAAGAGCTTGTCATAAATGGTTACGTCGATGCAAGCTTTGACACTGATCCGAATGACTCTAAGTCACAAACCGGGTACGTATTTATATTGAATGCTGGAGCTATCAGTTGGTGCAGTTCCAAACAGAGCGTCGTGGCAGGATCTGCATGTGAAGCGGAGTACATAGCTGCTTCGGAAGCAGCAAATGAAGGAGTTGGATGAAGGAGTTCATATCGGATCTAGGTGTTATACCTAGTGCATTGGGTCCAATGAAAATCTTTTGTGACAATACTGGAGCAATAGCCTTGGCAAAGAAATCCAGATTTCACAAGAGAACCAAACACATCAAGAGACGCTTCAATTCCATCTGCGATCAAGTCAAAAAGGGAGATAAAGAGATTTGCAAAATACATATGGATCTGAATGTTGCAGACCCGTTGACTAAGCCTCTTCCATGAGCAAAACATGATCAACACCAAGATTCCATGGGTGTTAGAATCATTACTATGTAATCTAGATTATTGACTCTAGTGCAAGTGGGAGACTGAAGGAAATATGCCCTGGAGGCAATAATAAAGTTGTTATTTATGTTTCCTTATATCATGATAAATGTTTATTATTCATGCTAGAATTGTATTAACGAAACTTAGTACATGTGGGAATACATAGACAAGCAGAGTGTCCCTAGTATGCCTCTACTTGACTAGCTCATTAATAAAAGATGGTTAAGTTTCCTAATCATAGACATGTGTTGTCATTTGATGAACGGGTTCACATCATTAGAGAATGATGTGATGGACAAGACCCATATATTAGCTTAGCATAATGATCGTTTAGTTTGATTGCTATTGCTCTCTTCATGACTTATACATATTCCTCTGACTATGAGATTATGCAACTCACGAATACCGGAGGAACACCTTGTGTGCTATCAAACGTCACAACGTAACTGGGTGATTATAAAGATGCTCTATAGGTGTCTCTGTAGATGTTTGTCAAGTTGGCATAGGTCGAGATTAGGGTTTGTCACTCCGTGTATCGGAGAGATGTCTCTGGGCCCTCTCGGTAATGCACATCACTATAAGCCTTGCAAGCAATGTGTCTAATGAGTTAGTTGCAGGATCATGCATTACCGAACGAGTAAAGAGACTTGCCGGTAACGAGATTGAACTAGGTATGAGGATACCGACGATCGAATCTCGGGCAAGTAACATACCGATGACAATGGGAATGACGTATGTTGTTATGCGGTTTGACCGATAAAGATCTTCGTAGAATATGTAGGAGCCAATATGAGCATCCAGGTTCCGCTATTGGTTATTGACCGAAGATGTGTCTCGGTCATGTCTACATAGTCTCAAACCCGTAGGGTCCATGCGCTTAACGTTCGATGACAATTTGTATTATGAGTAATGTGATTTGATAACGAAGTTTGTTTGGAGTCTGGATGAGATCGCGAGACATGACGAGAGTCTCGAAATGGTCGAGAGGTAAAGATTGATATATTGGAAGGTTATATACGGACATTAGAATGGTTTCGATAAGGTTCGGGGATTTTTCAGAGTACCGGGAGGCTATCGGAACCCCCCGGGAAAGTTATTGGGCTTAATGGGCCATAGTGGAGGAGAGGAGGCAGACCACAGGAGGTGGGGCGCGCCCCCCTTGCCCCAATCCGAATTGGACAAGGGAGGCGCCCCCTCTTCCTTCTCCTCTCTCTCCTTCCCTTTCCCCTCCCGTCTGAAGGAAAGAAGCGAATCCTACTAGGTTTGGAGTCCTAGTAGGACTCCTCCCCCCTTGGCGCGCCTCCCCCTTGGCTGGCCTCCTCCTCCCCCCTACTTTATGTCGTGATCTATCTCTATAGATCTTGATGCCCAATATATAAGCAGCTTCACGAGGTTTTCATTGAAAACTCTTATTCAAATATCTTTTATGCTATCCAGAAATTCATATTATCTCCAATCAACAATATTTCATCAACATATAATATTAGAAATGCTCTGAGCTCCACTCACTTTCTTGTAAATCTGAGGCTTCTCCAACAGTGCATATAAAACCATATCTTTAATCACACTATCAAAGCATATATTCCAACTCGAGAGGCTTGCAGTCCATAAATGGATCCTTTGGAGCTTGCACACTTTATTAGCACCTTTAGGATCGACAAAACCTCCTAGTTGCATCATATACAACTCTTCTTTAAGATATCCATTAAGGAATGCAGTTTTGACATCCATTTGCCAAATTTCATAATCATAAAATGCGGCAATTGCTAACATGATTCAGACAGACTTAAGCATCGCTACGGGTGAGAAGGTTTCATTGTAGTCAACTCCTTGAACTTGTCAAAAACCTTTCGCAACAAGTCGAGCTTTGTAGACAATAACATTACCGTCAGCGTCAGTCTTCTTCTTGAAAATCCATTTATTCTCTATGGCTTGCCGATCATCGGGCAAGTCAACCAAAGTCCACACTTTGTTCTCATGCATGTATCCCATCTCAGATTTCACGGCCTCAAGCCATTTTGCGGAATCTGGGCTCATTATCGCTTCCTCATAGTTCGTAGGTTCGTCATGGTCAAGTAACATGACCTCCAGAACTGGATTACCGTACCACTCTGGTGCAGATCGTACTCCGGTTGACCTACTAGGTTCGGTAGTAACTTGATATGAAGTTTCATGATAATCATCATTAGCTTCCTTATTGATTGGAGTAGGAATCACTGGAACTGATTTATGTGATGAACTACTTTCCAATTCGGGAGAAGGTACAATTACCTCATCAAGTTCTACTTTCCTCCCACTCACTTCTTTCGAGAGAAACTCCTTCTCTAAAAAGAATCCATTCTTAGCAATGAATATCTTGCCTTCGGATCTATGATAGAAGGTGTACCCAATAGTCTCCTTTGGGTATCCTATGAAGACACATTTTTCCGATTTGGGTTCGAGCTTATCAGGTTGAAGCTTTTCACATAAGCATCGCAACCCCAAACTTTAAAGCGACGACTTAGGTTTCTTGCCAAACCACAGTTTATATGGTGTCTTCTCAACAGATTTAGATGGTGCCCTATTTAACGTGAATGCAGCCGTATCTAAAGCATAACCCCAAAACGATAGCGGCAAATCAGTAAGAGACATCATAGATCACACCATATCTAATAAAGTACGGTTACGACTTTTGGACACACCATTACACTGTGGTGTTTCAGGTGGCGTGAGTTGCAAAACTATTCCACATTGTTTCAAATGAAGACCAAACTCATAACTCAAATATTCACCTCCACGATCAGATCGTAGAAACTTTATTTTCTTGTTATGATGATTTTCCACTTCACTCTTGTCGGTGTACTAGAGTAGGGGTACCCTAGTATCCCCAACTCGTGCAGGCGATTCTGACACTGCAGCAAGGCTTGCACGGTGACATAAAGTCCTCCATGGTTCCTTTGGAGCCATTCAAGAACAAAGTATTTAAGCCAAGGAGACAAGGCCCGGCAAGAGGAGCTTGCGGAAGGCCCTCAAGGCACCACGAAGAAGACCCGGCAAGAGGAGCTTGCGGGAAGGCGAAGGCGACAAGCTTCCGGACGCGACAAGATTCAGCAGCGGCAAAGGCGCTTGCCACGGCGAGCAACCACTCTTTATCTCCGCTCCGGCTCATCCACCAGCGTGTCGCCATGGGACCATTCCGGTGCGGCGTGTCAAGAGGCTGTCTTGACCCGGCGGAAACAGCGATGGTGGCGGCGACAAGATTGCCATCGTGGCGGTGGCGCCCCAGCAGTCCTGTTGCCTTGTTTAGGCGACATGGGCGGGCATTTAATCTTTGTCCCTTGCCGTCGAGTTAGGTAGAATACCTTTGTACAAGTAGCTGTACCAACGCAACTCATTTTTCCCTTTTGCCCTTGTCTACATTGCCACTGTTGGTGACCCCTTGAGCATATAAAGGAGGCCCATGCTTAGCGTGAAAGGGTTCAACTCATTCGAAACAGAGACACTCACGCTAGGTCTTGTAGCTCTCATCGCTCTCTAGCAAGAACACAATACAATCGGACAAGCAGCGGTAGGAGTACTATATCTCGGAGAGCTCGAAGCTGGAGTAAAGCTGCTCGTGTGTTTCGCCTCGATCTGCTCTTCGTCGACCTCTGCCTCCCACCGAACGAAAGGGGCTCGGTCCGCCCGGTCCATAGGTGATCGTGGGTTCTGATCAACCTCCCGACATCTTTGGCGCGCCCGGTAGAGGCGTCGAGGCTGTGTGAACCTGATCCGGCGTTCACGAGCAACATCTTCATCATCTTCATCAACATGCCACGAAGAAGAAGGCTTGGCGGCGAGCAAATCACGTCGATCCGCCACCACCGGAGCAAATGGGTGGTGGGGTGAACACCAGCGGAAGAAGCGAGGCGCCGGCGAGGGAGCTCATGGCGCTGCCAAGTCAAGGACAAGGCGCGCGAGACCTCGGCGTCCGTACATGCACAGCGCCCGTCTCGGGGCAGCGGGACCGGCAGCGTCATGGTATTCACAATACCATCGTTCGTTGGATCAAGACCGAGCTGGAGGATCGCGAGGCCCTCAAGACCAGCGTGCGCGCCGGCATCTTTGCACGCGCGAAATCTGATGCGCTGGGCGGGATGCTGCTCCTTCTAACATAGTTAGAAGTCCGAGCATATCCGCTCCTCGCACCGTTCACCACTGCCGCCCGCCACTCCGGCGGAAGCCTTGGCGAGCTCAACTGCTCTAGACTACCCTCCAACAGCCGACAAAGTCGGCGAATGGAGGCCACCATCGAGTCTCATCGGCTTTGCCAGCGGCGACACTCATGACAACCAACTACGCCGCTGCGCGGCAAGGCGACAAAACGCGAGCGGTGGCGGCGAAACCTGTGAGGTGCAACCACCATGCACTCTCCACCCGAAGGCCAAGATCGCCAACTCGCGGATCCACCTCGACGGCGACTCCACCGCATCATCAGATCCGCGAGCTCGTCGCGATCAGCGCCAAGTTCTTCCTGACGACAACAAGAAGGCGCTCGAACTTCGCGCCGGCGCCCGAAGAAAGCGGCGTCAATCCGACCAGCGCTGGGCCCTCTGTCGATATGCATGCGCCCGAGAACGGGCAACTTGCCGTCTGGATAGGTTGCCCTGCGTTCACTCGTGAGCTGCGGCAAGTCGATGGCCCGGCAGAAAAATTTCAAGCAGAGCGTGCGGAGAAATGCGATGGCGGGGCGCATCGTCGGAGTTCCTCGGCATCTACACCATCGCGGTGCAAGCTGCGGGGGGCGAGGCGACAAGATCTCGCCAACTACTTCCGGCGGTACTCAAGCCCAATGTGGATCCTGGCTCATGCACTTGCGAGCGGATCCATATCCTCTTAGGCAGATCTATGCCATCGGTTTGTCGGCGCCTTCACGGTGACCACAAACCTCATAGCCAAGAAAGTGACTTTCATCTGCTCGCCCGAAGGAAGGAGAGTCTGCGCAAGTTCATTGAGAGGTTCAGCCGTGTACACTACAACATCCCGGATGTCCACCTGCGCGGTGATCGGTGCGTTCCATCGAGCGTGCGGAACCGCAGGATGAGGAGAGATGGCGATGTGCAAAGTCAGGGCGTCGATGAGCTATATGCCCTGGCGACAAGCGTGTGCGTCTTTGAGAAGGAGGAGACTCGGGGAGAATGCGAAGCGAGGATCGATAGTGAGAGGCTGCTCCGGCTAAGAAGAGGCGGCGACGGAACAACGAAGGAAGAAGGGCAAAGAGGTGCTGGTTAGCCGAGCGTCAGCAGCGGTGGTGCCGCCAGAAAGCTAAAGTTGGTGGCTCCGGCAAGGAGGTTGCCGCTGGCACCAACTGCCAGACTGTGGCGACGCCGACAAGCGAGACAGCTCAACAAGCGATCTTGCAAGATCCACCGCACCAAGGGCCATGACCTCCGAGCTGCAAGAAGGTCGAGCAGCTTGTTGAACATGAAGGCTGAGTGGCGGCGCGACAAGGAGAAAACCCGAGGAAGGTCTTTGGGGAGTTGGCAAGCGACCGGCGGGGAGGGCGCGCAGACAAGGCCAAGCAGCGGCAAGAGACAGACCTCCAGCGGCGCGACAAGGATGAAAGCGATGGCGGCGATGAAGATATGGAAGGCAGCGAGACCGATGAGCGGGGGTTCGAAAGCCACAGAGATCCTCTGCGTTGGCGGCGGTGCTTACATGCATACTTCACCGCCAACTCAAGCAATGGATGTGGGAAGTTAATGCAGCAGAACCATCCGTGAAGTCCATAAGCCTCGAAATGGTCCATACGCCTATCATCTTTGATATTGAGGATCACCACGATCGCATAACTGCGGTCGGTGCTTGCCGATATTGGTTTCACCAACTATCCGCAACCTCAAGGTCACTAAGATGCTAGTAGGCAATGAGGGCGGCTTGAACCTGATCTCTCTCGCGGTGCTCCAAAACTCAAATCCACGACAATGAGCTCGAAGAGACTGGCACATTCAAGGAATCAATCCGAGGAAGGAGCAAGCGAAGGGAAGATCACGTTGCGGTGACATTTGGCAGCGAGCTGAACTTCAGGGCCTGAGAGGGTCACGTTCGGCGTTGCTGATTTTCCATTACCTTACAATGGGATACTCGGCCGTCCAGCACTCGCCAAGTTCATGGCAGCCTCTCATTATGCATACAACTTGCTCAAGATGCGGGCCGATAAGTGTCATTTCTGTCCATGGAGACAAGAAGGATGCTCTTATCTGCGCCGACAAGATTTACTGGGAGGCAGCAGCTGCAACAGATAGCAAGTCACTTGCATTGAAGCTCCGGGGAAGAAGAAAGCCAAGACCAAGTCCGGCAAAACTCGATGCCCACCGACAAGCGCACCTCTTGGTCTGCGCTACCGTCGAGGGCGCACCATCGAGCTCCACCGGCAAGTACAAGAAAGGCGATGGCAGCTCCACCAAAGACCAGAAGGTGCCGCCAAGGAGGGCGGCACGGTGGTACCTTCACCATCGGTGCCACTCTCGACCCTAAATAGGAAGGCGGCTTTCGTTGCTTTCTGCGGCGACGTCGGCGTGTTTGCATGGCAACCGTCGACATCCCGGTGTTCGGGAAAGTAATTGAGCATCACCTAGCTATACTGTCCTCATGCGCGGCCCGTCAAGCGAAGAAGTCGGGAAGCGAGCGGTGGGCGCCAAAATTCATTCGAGAAGAGATCAAGAAATTGGAAGCAGCAGGCCTTGTCGGAGGTGCTCCATCCTCGTGGTTGGCCAATCCTGTGGTTATGCATAAGGCAAATGGGAAATGGAGACTTTGTATTGACTTCACGGATGTTAATAAAGCTTGTCCCAAAGACCCATTTCCCTTGCCTTTATCGACAGATTGTTGACTCCACGGCTGGATGTGATTTGCTTTCATTTCTTGATGCATACTCGAGGATATCATCAGATCTTCATGGCGAGAGGAGGATGAGGAAAACCGCATTCATCACCCCATGTGGCACATCTTGTTTTGTCACGGATGCCTTTTGGGCTAAGAATGCTGGTTCAACGTTTGCAAGAGTAGTCCATGGCGGCTTTTGAGCCGCAAATGCGCGAAATGTAAAGCCTACATGGATGAAATAGTGGTCAAAAGAAAAGGCAGAGCAACTCTGGTTCAAGATTTAGATACCTTTGCAAATCTGCGCAAGATCAACCTCAAGCTCAACCCGAGAAGTGCGTGTTTGGAGTCCCTTCGGCAAGCTTCTCGGGTTTTAAATGTCTCGGCGGGGAATTGAAGCCAATACCGACAACATCAAGGCCATTGAGCAGATTGAAGCACCAAAGCACGTCAAGGATGTCGAAGACTTGCGGTTCGCGTGGCTGCTCTCGGCAGGTTATCTCTAGATCTGCTGAGCAGCATACCGCCATTTTCAAGATTTTGAAAAAGGCAGGTCAATGAAATGGACTCGAAGCGGAGGCTGCGCTGCGAGACTTAAAGAGGTACTGTCCTCCGCTCCAATACTTATCGCACCTAGGCGGAAGAGAAGTTGCTGCTATATATAGCGGCAACCAATCAGAGTGGTTAGTGCTGCGTTACTAGCGGAAAGGAGGCGGATGATGAGCGGCAACCAAAGGCGGATGCATCCGGCGACAAGCGGGGGCTTCACCGTGACTCTGGTCCCGACAAAGATGGATCTGCTTGAGACATGCGAGAAGATGCAAAAAGGATGGTGCATCGCCCGGTTTACTTTGTCGAGTTCCCTTTTGCGGGGGCTAGGTCAAGGTACTACGGTGTGCAGAAATTGCTTTCGGCCTCCTCATGGCCTCAAGAAAGCTGCGCCATTACTTCCAAGCACATGAGATAACGATCATCACTCGCTTTCCCTGAAGAGAATATTGCAAAATCCGGAAGCAGCAGGCAGGATTGTCAGTGGGCCTTTGGAGCTATCAAGCTTTGGCCTCAAGTTTGAAAGCACTTCAACTATCCAAGCGAGCATTGGCAGAGTTCATAGCGGAATGGGCGTAACACAAGATGAAGAAATTCGAGAGAGGAGCATCCCGTCAAGGAGGCGGGCAAGAATGGCTGATGTACTTTGATGGTGCCTTCTCGCTGCAAGGTGCCAGTCTTGAGGCGTCTTGCTAATCGCGCCCACGGAGAGCACCTCAAGTACATAGTCAGATCCACTTTCCCAAGGAGCAAGCAACAAACAATACAGCAGTATGAAGGTTTGCTTGCGGTCTCGAGATGCGGTAGACCTTGGGATCAAAGAAGCTCATTATCGGGGGTGACTCACAGCTTGTCGTCCGCCAAGTAAACAAAGATTATCGAGTCCATTGATGGAAGCCTACGTTGATGAAGTGAGAAAGCTAGAAGAGCACTTTGGCGGCTGCAGATGGAACATGTTCCAAGAGCTCGAGAATGATATTGCTTGATGGCTGTCAAAGTCGCCACACTAAGTTACTGTGGAACCAGGATTTTTGTGCTCAAGCTGACTCAACCGGTATGCGCCATCAAGCTGGACAGAACAAGAAGAGGAAGTTGATCTCTGGTGACTATTTTCGGCAGAGCTTCCGAAGCCGCCACCAAAAGGTCCCCAAGATCAACACCAAAATCTTGAGGCGATGCTGCTCCGACAAGCCCTAGGGTTTGTTTATTTGAAGCAGGCGCTCCCGACAAGTTTTGCTCCGGCAAGCTTGCGGGGAACATCAACTCGGCTGAGCGCGAGTTCTCGCCGTGAAAGCGGATGTTCCGCGCAGCAGAATGTGCCTTTAGTCCTTGTTGTCGAGCCGCAAGCTCCAACATGGGCGCAACATATTGTCCATTTCCTTGAGACGGAGAACTTCCGAAGAGCAAGAAGAAGCGGAGAGAGTAGCACAGCAGTCAAGTATGTACCAGTTTGTCGACGACCGCTGTCTGAGAAGAAGACTCAGCGGTGTGAAATTGAAGTGTATTCACGGGAAGATGAATGAAGCTATTGGCGAGAGATACGGAGGCATATGTGGTCACCACATTGGCGCAAGCGCTTCGGCAAGGTTTCTTACGGCCGACAGCCCTCGAGGATGCAACTGCACAAGTAACCAAGTGTGAAGCATGCGGTTCCATTCCAGCGAGATACACCAGCCAGCTCAAGCTCTCGGGCGATCCCTTTATCCTGGCCATTTTGATCAGGGGCTCGACATTCTCGGCCCCTTTCCCGAGCTTTCGGGGCTTTGAGTACTTATGCGTTGCAATCGACAAGTTCACAAAGTGGCGGAAGTGGAAGCGATGAGAAGGTGACAGCACGATCAGCGATCAAGTTCTTGGTCGATTGTTTGCCGTTTGAGGATTCCTAACAGGATCATCACCGACAGCGATGCACAATCCTGACCGCACCTTCATGCATTCGTCCAAGATCTTGGCGTAAAGGTGCGCCTTACATTGCTCATCCGAGAAGCAGCGGTCAGCGAGAGGGCAAATGCTGAAGTGTTGCGCGGACTCAAGACCAGAACTTTCGACGAGGCTGCACAAGTGCGGAAGAAGCTGGATTGAGGAGCTGCGGTGGTTCTTTGGTCGTCGGGCGGACGCCGTCGAGCCAGCGGCGAGACACCTTCGCTCTAGTCTATGGGCGAGGCAGTTCTCCCCACGGAACTTCGTATTCGGATCACCTTGAGTGCTCGCTTATGATGAGCTTGAGCAAGAGCAGCTGCGACAAGATGTGCGCTGCTCCTTGAGGAGGACCGTCTTGAGGCGCTGTCACGAGCTTCTCGTTACCAGCAAGCTTTGCGTCGCTACCATAACCCTTGAGAGTTAGTGCTGAAGCCTCGAGGAAAGCGACCTTGTTCTTGACGCGTTCAGTCCGCCAAGAATTCCAACAAGTTGGCCTTGAAGTGGGAAGGCCCTTATCGGGTGAAGCGAGTCACTAGGCTGGCGCTGTCATGCCTGAGACGAAGATGGCATTCGGTGAGCAACTCTGGAACATTGAACATCTTCGTAAGTTTTACCCGTAGAAGCGCGGTTCTTTGGAACCTGTTCGGCAACCAACTTTATACAAGTCTTGCCGATGTTGCATGTAATCCTTTGTACAAAGCGCGCGATGACACGTGCATAAGTAAAGCTCATGTGTTGCGCACAACTTGTCAACTTCATGCTTCGTCATCATTTTGCATGTGTTATCGACATTTTGTGCAGCATCCACACCGGTAAGCAATAACGAGCAGCGAGCTCCATAACTTTATTTTCTCTTCTTTTTCTTTCTCAAAGAAAGGAAGGTTCCCTCGCACACAAGTTGACAAGGGGAAGGAGAAGATAATGCCGTGGACCAAGCGTTGCTCGAGGAAGTTTCGCTATGTCGAAGCAAGCAGCGGAAAAGCTAAGTTGCCAAAGTTTGAGCAATCAGTTTTAAATCTTTAAGTTATCTTCCTCGAGCGATAGTACTTTGTATGGAGAACACTGTGCGGCGGAGGAACCAACTCGTAGCTAGTGGCGCCCTTACTTTGTTTGAGTCCGCTCAACAACGTAAGTGAGCTGCAACTAGTTGCGACAAGGTTGCTTGTCGGAGCGGCATCGCCGATGAGCTCTTGACGTTCCGCACTTCGGCCTTCGCGACAAAGGTGCCAGCGTCGACAAGTTCCCTAAGCGTAAAGGCAAAAACATACAAAGGAAGGAATCAAGTAAAGGAAATAATATTGCAATCACTACCGAGATAGAGTTATATTACAGAATAGCTTGTCATGAGATCTAATAAATTGTTCTCCTAAACATGATCGGCGACAAGGGAAAGATAAAACTGGCGGCCTAATCTCGCGATGCGCCATCAACCCGCTTGATCTTGCCCACCTTGTCCACAATGGGTGCGACAAGGGCTTTGGCGCCTCCACGCCGGCATCGGCGGCAGGCATTTGAGGACGCCGGTGAGATTGAGGCCTGGATTGCGGAAGGCCACCTTCATCAACACCTTTTGGAGAGCTCCCGTGCAGATCTGGCGTGATTCCTCGGCCAGCTGCTTTGGGACCTCTTCCCGGAGTCGCTGGAGAGCCGTCACCACGCCCTTGAGGAACAAGCTGAGCTTGGTGCTAGGTTGGAGGCGCTCGTCGGAGGAGTACCCGAGATCCACCATCCCCAGCTCCATCAGCTCCTTGTCGATGGCGGCGGCGATATTCACAAGACCCTCGGTCCAGTGCTCCACATTCTCCTGAAGGTGCTGCAGGCGGCGGTGCTTTTCGCCGGCAGCGCCTCGTCGGCCTTGATCTTCTCCAACAGGCCCACCTCCGCTCCTTGGCGCCGTCCAGCGTCTGCATCAGTGGTCGATTTCAGCTCAAGATCTGCTTTGGAGTCCTTGGCGGCTGAGCTCCTTGCTCCTCTCGGCGAGGCAGCCTGCAGCTTCGCCAGAGTATAAGCGTCCTTCTCGCGCTCGTGCTTGAGTGCAACAAGCTCCTCGCCGCTCTTCTTGAGACTGGCCTCCAGCTGCGTCACCTTGCCTCCAACTCTTTCTTGGCGGCCTCGGCAGCTCTGGCAGCATCCTTTGCTTCCTTAAGAGTCCCGCCAAGTGTCTCCTCGCGCGACAAGCTCCTCTTTGTGGCTGTCAAGGTTGATCTTCCGCTCGCCATTTCGCCTTCTCTCTGTGAGATAGCTTCTCGACAGCGAGCCTCTGCTGCTCTTCAACCTCTGCCTTCTCGAGGATGAAGGCTTTGCGGCGCTTCAACAATTTGCTCCCGCTCCTGCAGGACGGAGAGCTTCTGATTGATTCCTCGGAGCTCCTCCGCGCTTCTCGATGTCGCTCCTGCCTTGGCGACAAGCGCTTCCGGGACTCAACTTGGCTTATGCAGCGCGGTAGGCGACAATAGCTTCTTCGCGGCTGCTCCTCCTCAGACTTCGCGCTGCTGCTGCTTGGCGCGTCAACCAGCGACAGCCAGTGAGCGAGCAGCTCTTCATCAAGGTCTCTCCTTGACCGGCGCCACGGGGCTTGATGCGGGGAGCTTGATGAAAACGCCATCGCAAGCCTTGAGATAGGCGCCGGACGAGGCTCTTGAACTGGCGCTGCACCGATGGTGGAGGGATCGGCGGTCGGCGTGGCGCTGGCGCTCCTGCGACCTCGAGGTCGTCGATCGATCGCGAGACCCTCGCCAGCCTTTGCGGCGCTGTGGCAGCAACCTTGGCGGCCCCTTAGCGGCCGGACTCGCCGGCGCAGACCTCTTCCTCCATGGCGGCGGCGTCGTCGGTATTGCAGCGCCGTCCTCCTCGCCAGCGACCTCGGTCTCCATCGGCTCTGCGGCGGATGGATCGGCGACGAAAAAGAAAGAACGATCAAGTAAATGTTGAAAAAAACAGAAAAAAAAGAACCCAAGAAATTTCCGAGGCAAGAGATTACTGCGATGGGATCTGCAGCCATGGTCTCGACTACGGAGGATCACTTGGTGCTGTCCCTTGCGGGAAAGCTCTCCTGCGGAGAATCCTCCCTTGGCGGTGAAATCGGCAGATGGTATTTGGGAGGCGGCTTACAGGCACTCTGATGAGGCTGCTCTGCTCCTACACAAACCAACGATCGAGATATCAACAAAGAAGGAGCACCCATGCCGCCCTAACGATAAAGTAAACCATATACTTCTGTTGGGGGCTGTCTTTGGGGGCTGCTGAGGAGGTTGCGGGTCCGGCAAGGGGTCTCGAGCCAGCGCCTCCTGTTGCCGCAGGGGATCATCCTCGATGACAACCACGGGGTCTTGGATCTCTTCGGCGCTCTGGGCCAGCGTCACGAAAAAGGAAAGAGTTCAGAATGAAGCAAATCGGATACAAGGCGAAGCAACAAAATTGAAGAAATACAAGCACAATATAAA